>JANJGK010002906.1:95000-106713 GCA_039081455.1 Macrobrachium rosenbergii | reverse complement strand
TAATTCCTTACATAAGAATATTATTTAATATACAAGTAACGGCTGTGTTATTTGGTGAAGATTAACATTTTTTACATCAGTCTCTCTCTCTCTCTCTCTCTCTCTCTCTCTCTCTCTCTCTCTCTCTCTCTCTCTCTCTCTCTCTCTCTCTCTCTCTCTCACACTATGTGTGTGCTTGTATTTGATGTGATGAAACTGTCCATACTTATAGTATATAATTGAGATCTCTATCCCGTTTATTATGCTAAGCAATGTAAAATACATGAGTTCCGAAAACGTTGTAAGGGAACATTTGAATTTCAAGAACAAAGAGTACTTTGCTGGGTTTGAAACAAGTTTAAACCTCTACCACTTTGTGCTTATGATAGACTTCTGAGGCAGATATTGCCACCAACCGCCACAATCTTCACAACGATAATAAAATACAGTAATGTAAAAGCAACGCAGAATTTACGGGTAAATTTCTTTATAAGGGCCTTCCATCACAAGCAAACAAGTTTCTGAAAGAAATCACAATAATCACGAGATGATACAAATTATTAAATGAAAAAAAACAGCTGAAAACTCCAGTGCCATCAGTGACTCATATTTTAGAAGACTGAAACAATCTACCATCCCCAATAACCCACTGAAAGCCTTCATTCCTCGAGACACAGACAGCAACCTTCCAGATCTCCTACACGAGAGGCGAAAAGGACATGTTGAATATGCACCCAGTGCCCCTTACCTTATCCTCCCCACAAACGAGGGAACGCGGAGAAGAATAATGCAGTACCTCCCTTTCATTGGAGGAACAGATATTCAAAAACCTTTCAAAGGCTAAAGAATCAATTGAAAACTAATTTCACACATCTTCCAGGAAGATGGAGGAAAACGGAGAGGATATGGAAAAATAAATTTCAGAGATTCGAACGAAAAGTGACCTTCACTACCTGGAAATGCCGTTCTGTGTTATTAGATCGAAAGTTGATTTCTATGAGACTGAATTAAAAACAATATGCAAACAATACTTTTACCAGTCAAAGTTGAATTTCAAAGAACGCTTGAATTAATTATATGATGAAAATATCAATGCACGACCTTACAAGGAAACGAAAATGAAACGAAGTTTTTCGTCTTTTCTGGCAAAATCTGCCAAATGTCCTGAAAGAACCCTATTTTAAAGAGGAAACTATATCCATTAAATTTATAACTCAAAATTCTGTCACGTGATATATTATTAATGCCAATACTATTCTAATTATCCTTGGAAAACAGGGACGTGAAATTTGAATCAAAGCAGGAAGCATAATTTACATTGTGATTCTTCAAAAACTGCTAAATATCATTCCTTGAAATTTATCGTCACGGAATCAGCATGTGTCCAAAAGACCTATTTATTAGCATCATTACCATATGGTATACAGATATAAAAATTAGCATGAGTAGCGGCATGTGAAGGACATCATGGGTAAAAGTTAGGAATTGATTCAGTTATTCTCAAAAGCCTTGTGGTAAAGCGTTTATCGTAAAATGCACAACGTAATACAGATTAAATTCAGATTCCTCTCTTTTACGGGTAAAGAATCCTCATGATAATCCTGTGAAAGCAAGTGAATACAGATAAATCTGATGAAATTTTATAAAAAACCAAGCAGTTCTTAAAAAAGGAATCATGTTTAGAGGTAGAGAGGACTAGGTGATTGATTGCTAGGTAGAAGAAAAGAGAGGATTCTCCTTCGCTGAGAACCTGAGAGGAGGTTCGTGACCTGCATGAAAATTATCGGAACATCGAGGAAGGGTCGAGGAAAATGCTTTTGTACAAGGTCTCTTGAACGAACGCCTGATAAGAGTATCAATGTTTCCTAAGATGCTGAATTTTTACTCAACACATATTGGCGGAGAAGGGAGATCGACAGACAATACACCAAAATTTTTACAAAGCGAAACAGTTCAGGCATGAATTTACTTCGCTCAGAGCAAAACAACCAAGTTAGTAAAAATAATTATAATGATGAAACAAAATTAAGTCTACAACCGATCTCCAACAGACATTTGCCTCGGCATCACATAACCTTATCATAACCAATATGGTGATAATGACGAGACTTACTTGAAGAGCAGATTACAGATGCAAGATTACTAATGATGACAACAAAACTAAAATGAATGATTTTGTTATAATGTGATGTATCACAAACATTACCTAATTGAAAATATTACCTAATTCAGAACTGCACACGTATAAATCACCCATTTAATATAAACGTATATGTCAAAACGAACATGCAGATGACCATACCCGAAACAAAATTCATTGCAAAACAGTTCCACCGTTTTTTTAAATACCATTTATTCGTCTGAAAGCGGATTCAATTTGAATTAAACCACTCACATGACTAAAACCAAAAATAAATAACATACGACCCAACACTATTGTATTCAGTTCAACCCAATGTTTCCGTTTTAAAGCAAAAGCAGCACAGGTGACTGGTTGAGTGGAACTAAGCAAAAATAGATGTTTCAGGATGCATAACGTACAAGCGAGTTTTCATGACCGGGAAAGTAATTTGAATTCGACAGAACCATTCCGACATGAAGATATATGATACTGGAAACGATTAGTAACATTAGATAACAATGAAATGGAGTGTCTGAAACTGAGATTTTTTATATGAAATAAACTTTGTAATTTCGTTGTTTAGACTCCATACACTAGTGTTCGTTTCACGAGGTAAAGACCGATTCAGTTAAAAGTTTTCAGAGATATAATACAAATAATTAACACCCAATTACACGTGTAACAGAAGTAAATTTCTGACTCGCACCGGGATCAAACCCAGAACTCTCAAACGAAAAGCAAAGGCGCTACCAACTGACCCACATAAGCCATAAAAGCAATTGGAACTAGTATTTCTGTAACTGAGGCTTTACCTGGGCTGGCAGCTGCCTAGATACCAAAGAGATTTACCCAATTTCCGGACCCACCAGTGTTGACCAGATCCAACATTGCTCAAGCTAGCTCAACCGAATGACCAACGTTATTCAAAGTTCTGATGATATGTTATTGTTTCTTAAATCAATAAATAACTAAATGCTAATAAAATAAATAACGAAAGACACGGACTTTCGAGTGTACTCGCTAGCAAGAGAATTCAAACGTCACAGCCCAAGATCTAAGAACATTTGTTATAAGTTTACTAACCTGACGTATTCGAACAAAGCAAAAACCGAAAACATATTTCTAAACCACTGACTGACTCTACTTCTGTGATAAAGACGCTACTTGCTACATTCCTCACTCTAGTATGTATATTGCATGGTTCTGCAATGTACCCATTCCCTTTTACTGGGACAGAACCGCTCATTAATATTTAGTGTCCCAGAATGATTGTGGCCATATTGCATAGATGAACGTGGGAGATAAGAACGTAAGTACTGCATGGATTATAACCTCAGTGGTAACAGTCACTCATGCGATGATCCTATCTGTCTCTACAATCCAGTTGTTCAGAATGAACACAGTCTACGCAAGTTCATATAGCACTGCTTAAAATTACTTCAAATCAATGGTAAAACAGCAAGCTATATATTTTAACCAAATACCTTCGATGAGGTTTGCAGAAAGTAATTATAAAATGTTTCTATGTATTTTTAACAAGATTTCAAGACATATTTTTCAGTCATGTAACGAAAGCCAAACTGATGAGGGGAAACTAATCTACAAGCTTATATAAAAAGGCAGTTTATCAGCCAATATTCAGCCGATACTCATCCAGGTGGTACTGACGAAAATATGCCTTTGCTGATTATTAGCAAAGGACATTATACTCTCGCTTGTATAAAATAGTCTCTAGAAACACGAAAGAAGTCAAAACGTAACTTTGCACCAAACTGTGACAGGGAGCGGCCTTCTGCAGTTCTATCTCTGCCTTCAACATAGCCACTTTCCATTCATCTCCGCCGCACCTCTCCTCCGGTATTTCCGAGTCATTTTACTCCTCCCTTCGGCGGGTGTGAAATTGGTTGCCTTCTCCTAGAGGATGTGTCGTGTGGCAGGGCTCTTTGATTCCAATTCCATTACACGATGAGAGATAACACTTCCCTCTACAGAACGCAGTGGGGGCATCTATCTCCTTCCCACACCCAGCGCACTCCCCCCGCCCCTCCTCCCGTTCCTGTCTATTCTCCAGAGAAAACTTTCTGTGATTACTTTTGCCTTCAGGAACCCTGCCCCACAGTGATTCTCTCATAATTATTAAAACAATGCTAATTAAGGGTATTCCGTTATAATATCATAAAATATGATGAGATTTGTGTTTCCTGGTGTATTATGATATTTTGGATTAAATTTTTATTCCCAAATAAATATCTTTTATTTGGCTTCCTAGAATTATATACAGGGATTTACTCATAACTCATGTTATCGACTTTCCTCAGTCATAAATGTTTCTTTGAAATAATAATGATTATAATTTTTTGGTAGTCATCTAAAAAACATGACGGTAAAAATGAGAAATAATAATATAATAATAATATTATTATTATTATTATATGAAGGGAACAGACTTTTCAAGCAAGTTTTGTTAAAGAGAATGGTAGCATCAGTGGAATTGATTTTATATATGGTCTTTTCAGTTCTTATTATTTTCTACTCATCGGGGCTGGTATTTGCTAATAGCTGGCCGATGTTCATAGTCTGGTTGAGGAAATGGTTCTTTGTAGGTTAATTTTAATATTATCATATCACATATGAAGTTAAAATTTGCTTGTGGTCGCCGTAGAGTTTTTAGGATTTGCAAATTAAATCTGGGAATCTCCGTCGTGTTTCTAATGGCGTAGTATAGTGAAATTCCAACGTTTCCAACCGTATCATCAGTTCATTGTCAAGGAAGGGTGGGCTTGTTCTGTTTGGAATGGGGTCGTTAGAGGATATTTATAGTGTCCCGGGTGTCCCGTGTTGTGAGGGCTGAATTTTCATTGGCTGGTTCAAGGGATTAAGTTCCTGATCCAAGCCGTCTCCCAGAGGTCGATGCTCACACGTCTCCGCGTGCGAACCTTGAAGACTGGGAGGGTAGTACTGGGAAGGTCACTGTCGGTAGATGGGGGTGCCACACGATTGGCTCGTTCGTTCGACTCTGGGGTGCTGGCGGGCGGCGCCCTACGTGCCACCGTCGGGAAGAAGGAAATCTCCTGCGTGGTGTTGAGGCCAGGTCTCTCCTTTCCGATGTGTAGGGCCTCCAGGAGGCGGGGGCGGCGGTCGTCTGCCGCCTTATCAATAATCCGATGTTAGGAAAGGACATAATTCCTAATACCGTCTAACAACCCCATTCCAATCCAACCAGAACAAGCCCACCCTTCCTTGATAATGAACTGATGATACGGCTAGAAACGTTGGAATTCCACTACGCCCTTAGAAACACGACGAATGACATTACCAGATTTAATTTGCGAGTCCCGGAAACTCTACGGCGACCACGCGCAAATTTTAACTTCGTATATGAAATGATAATATTACAATTAACCTACAAAAAAAACCATTTCCTTACCCAGACTATGAACATCGGCCAGTTATTAGCAAATATCAGCCCTGATAAGAAGAAAATAATATGAAGAAATGAAAAGACCATATATAAAATCAATTCCACTGATGCTGCCATCCTCTTTAACATATTATTATTATTATTATTATTATTATTATTATTATTATTATTATTATTATTATTATTATTATTATTCAGCAATAAATGTTTCTTCACTAACGACACACATAACTTCATTTCATTTTAAAAGCACTTAGCTTTATGGAAAAAAGAATAACTGAAGCGACACCTTAATTACTCGTAGAATTCATAAGATCCAATAGCTAGGATGAAAATCCATTGGATATAGGATACAATAAACATTATCAAGATGGCTGAAATCTAATTCATCTTGAAAGAGGCTTAAAAAACCGGTATCAACCGAGATTTCACTGAAATCCTTTCCATCAGTTGAGTGCCAGAAGAAAGAAAGGATGTTGATGTGATCGAGACAATAAACTTTAAAACTGAGATTTTAAGACGACTTTGGCAAGGGTGAGTTGTCTCTTTTTAATCTCATAGTTTTCCACCAATGAAGACAACACTTTTGTCATTGATTTACTGAGACTTAACATTTTCTTTCATATTTTCTCTTGAAAATCTATTCAGAACATCCCGAATACCTTTCATTTCCATCTTCCACTCTGTATTACACTCTTATCTTTCCACATTCAAGCCTCATTGATTGTATTGTACGACCTAACACTGAAATGATTTCCGCGCGACAGAAGTGCTCTTTTGAAATTAAGCGGAAATGGCGAAGCGGCTTCAAGCTTAGGTCTTTTATTTTCTGCTTCGCTGTTGTCAGACGTACCTCCCTATCTCCAAACACAAATTTTGTAAATACCATTTTTACCTCCATACTTTATCAATAAATCGATTTAGGCCAAACTAACTAAAACAATTCTATTTCATAAGGAAGAAAAATATGGTTCATAATATAGTCTTTAAGGAATGTGAACCTCATAAAAACAAGGTAATATCGTTTATAGACAATTTAAGAGTTTATGCTAATACAACCAGCTTGGGGTTTTAGAAATAAAAAGGAAATTAATAAAGCACACTGACTCTAGAGTTAACAACTGTCACTTTGTATCGAATGGTGTCACTGAAGAAAACACGCGAACTGTGCTTTTAGAGAAATTGTAAAAAAATCAAGGCCGACAGCATTCTAATGTTTCAGGTACAAGCTAGTTTTTTAAAAAGGACCAAATTAATACATTAAAACAACGTAAAAGCCTCCAGTTAGGGGATCAACATAGACCGCATGAAGAAGCTCCAAAGTAGACCTTAGGAAGAGGAGTAACTTTGGTAGCCTAATTGCTTAAAGGCTTCTTTTATAATCTTTCTACGGAATTGCAAGCAAATTATATGCTAAAGATGCTAATAGACCTAAGGAGCTGTAATGACTTTTGAACACAACGGAAATGCATGGTGAAAGGAATCTATGCTTCACTTCTCAGTAGCCTTGGAAATGTAAAATGTGATGTCATGCAAAGTTCCCAAAATACTCCTGCGGAAACATAACTTCATATGAGAGATATAGTAAAAAATATTTCTATTCATACCTCATTACAGAAAAGTTGTTCCTTGCAAAATCTATGTGAATTCTATAACAAACAACAAGGCCCCGAAGGTCTCTAAGTTAAAGAAAACCATACCATTAATGAAAATGAAGAGAAAATAGTAAAATTTAACATTAGTGAATAAATTTGGGTTCGAAACACAAGATATTTTTACATATAGAAACAAGAAGTTAACTTAGGATAATATTGATTTTCCAACAGTAAACGATGAAGGCCCTTACCTCCAACACAGCAGGAAAAAACGGGGAGGGTAAAATGAATCAGATACACTCTCCAGATAAAACGAAGAGAGGGACATAAAAATTTATTCGTGTGCAAATGGAAGGATGAAAAGGAAATAATGAAGAAAAAAGAAAAAAATGGCATACAAGAAAAGCCAAGAGCCTAGATAAGAACGGAAGGGGACAATTGTCTGTTTCTAAAAAGTGAGGAGGGAGAGAGAGAGAGAGAGAGAGAGAGTGGTGAGGATATCATGGACTAAATGAACATCTTCACTGAAAACCCTTGAAACAATTTACGTACCACTGGATTAAGTTTTTGCAGTTTAATATAAATCCAATAATCATATTTGCATGAACCGACATTTACATATAAATTTACGTATTCATCAAGTTATTCGTCATCTGGCTTTTCAAGAGCATATATAGTTACAACAGATTCATCCAGCGCAAAACTTTACGGAAATCTGGTATAGAATTATTCAATACACATCAAAGTATATTATACTAAGCTAAGGAAAATTAACAAATATTTAAAATGAATCTACAATTACTATCAGCGTATATGCTGACTTAGTCTACAATAACTACAACTGTTACTTAAAATGAACATAACCACCTTTAACTATATAGTTTTACACTGAAATCATTATACCTAGCTGCAAATCTTTCGTCTCAACAAAACCAGCAGAAATCAATGGGGATAACCAGAAAACTTGAAGTCAATATGTTCATTTTTACTTCACACTACTCAGTGTATATCCATACATATAGAGACTTACTGTTGTGGAATACATTATTTGGGACATTATCTTAAACATTTAGAATGCACTTGTATGCACTTTTGTTGGTTGTATGCGTGTGCTTTTGTTATATTATTTAAACTTATGATTGGGTTAATGGAAAATCAAATATTAAATATATACCCAGTTTCCACTTGGCTGGTTGACATTTCGGCTATGAAATAGATTCATATTCTACGGTATTTGATTATATTTATCTATGGTTATCGCACAAGTATCGTTGAGGTTGAGAACAGATCATATGAATCTTTGTGAGCAACACAAAGAGAGGAGTCAGATGACAAAAAGACATCGAACAACGTTATAGGTCATTTGAGACGGGTATAAATAATGCTGAAATATACAAATCCTTCAGTATATAAATTAAATGAAATAGGGACTCGGGTAGGCAGAGGGGTTCACAATAAAAGTTTATAGCAGAGACAAATAATGTACAATGAAGTTTAGTTATAGTTATAGTGTTCAAAGTTCTGAATGCAAAGGAGAGAATCATGACAGGAAATATGACCTTCAAACCTCTCACCTGTTAACGTTTCAAGTGCAGTCTTTCCCTTTTTCTGCAAAATCTGACATAATATTGTGATATTTAATTACGCGTTTCCACCCCGAATATCGTCAAGCAATTTTCAGAATTCCACAGCTGTGCAGACTCGCGGCAAAATTGGAACAGTTTTCAAGTTACGAAATTAAATTCGCTCAGGCAACTAACGAAGAAAATTTTGATGAAAAATTCCAACGGTTGGACTAATTATCTCAAAATTATTTGGAGTAGATGGAAATTTTGCCTTCACATAGGTATCCTTTGGGTGGGAAACATTAAGTAATAAACTGTTAAAAAACCAAATGGAATTTCCACGGGGAAAACAAGAAAATTATTTATAATAAAGAAATGTAATGAAATTCCCATGACTAGACATCACCCAAATCTTCGACAAGTAAAATTGTTACTGGTGCTGTTGAATATTTTTTACATGGATAAAGTACTGAGGGGACTTAAAGGAGTTCGGTGCAAAGTTGCGGAGTGGAATAAGAAAAGGGGTCGTAAATACACGGGGTTATGGAGTGAATGGTAACCTACTGACAATAGAACGTTAGTTGGTGCTCATGAAGAGCGGCGGGGGCTGGTAGGAGAGTTTGAAAATGTCTGAAAGAAGAAAAAGTTGAGTGTTATCAAGAGGAAAGTAGTGGAAGATAAATGGAGAAATTAATGTCACTCTAGATGACATCAGATTAGCAGTGAGTAATTCGTATTTCTATTGAGTAATATATCTGTAAATAGCAGCGTGAGAGAGGAGTTAAGTCACAATAGGCGAAGCAATAAGGTAACAGGATCTCTCTCATTCAGGGAAGTGAAAGGCAAAATTTGAGGTAGAAATTGTAGTGATGAATTGGCTGCGCAGTCTGTGCAAATTAAGGCAGTACGAAAGTATGGAAAATGCTAAGATACAAAGACAGACGTTGAAAGAGGTTTTCATAGGTGAAAAGTGAGTAATTTGATTTTTATGAAGTCGGATTACACCATATTTATATAATTAAAAAGAAAGGGTGAATTTTTACGCGAGAATTTACTTTAATCAGTTTTATAACAAAATAGGGAATTTTCCAGACTCACTGGAACAGATGAAATGAACGATTTTGCCATAGATGCATATAAAAAGTCTGACTTCAGATGGTCCGATTGTTGTCTGTGAGGGTTCTTTTAAGATAATGATAATGACAGAGAAAAGAAGAAATCTCAGTTGCTCTTTATTACTGGAACCTATGCAAAATTATTGCTGAACTTTGAACAAATATCAGCATAAAATTCAACAATTACTGATTGCAGGGACTGAAGTAATCCTGCAGTCAATAATTGAATCATAAAAAAATCATAATATTCTTCCTACGATGGAGCTTTATATATTTGAGATAACCCTCTTTGCATACCTTATTTTGAAACTTAGGTTACTGTACTGTGCGCAGATCATTAGGCAGGTAGACAATCCAGATACTCGGCGATTGTGTGGAACGAAATTGCAATCAATAAAATTTTAGTGACAACTGCAGCTCGTTAATAATTGATACGCTCTCTCTCTCTCTCTCTCTCTCTCTCTCTCTCTCTCTCTCTCTCTCTCTCTCTCTCTCTCTCTCTCTCTCTCCACGATGAAATGCACACGCCAACGAATGTTATAGTTTACAAAAATCTTAGATCACTATAAAATAAAAAAACAAGACTTTCTGAAAATATTAATTCAAGGCAAAAAAACCAAGAACACGCACGCATATGAAAGGACGACTCTCAAAAGAAAGGACATAATTACGAGATCGTCAGGGATTTTACAACCGGTGCTTTCTCCCGTAATGGTTATGTTGCTCGCCAATAAATCTTTCGCAAGTGTGAACTCGAAAAAAAAAGGTAAAGGAGTAATGGTCAGGTGAACCTGAACCAGTAAACGGTAAACTTCAGTCGATTTGAAAGGGATAGGAGGTAAACTTGGAAAATGAAATAGGCCTAAGTCAAACAGAGTGATGGTTGACTGTTGAGGTGGTTAAGAAGTTGATAGATTATCTATCAGAGGGAAAATGTGTAAGTATAATTGATACATCGACTGAGATAAACATGTGAATAAGCAGAGACAGGCAAATAAATAGGAAAGTTATAATGGCAGTAAAAAAATGTAAAATGTAGGAATGAAGAACAAGAATATGGCAGCAACCATACACGTCACAGGTCACAATCTAGAACCAGAGTTTATGTAAAGCAATGAAATTTTAAGCAAACATTCACCTATCATGACAATACAATTCTCGGCCTCAATAGCCTACTACTTCAATTATTTTGATAACATTACGAATACTAAAATAGTTTCCAAATATTTGAACACGGGCATTCTTATCATCTCTTCTTTCATGATATCTTCCACAAAATTCTTGTCCTTCTCTGAGAAAGTATCCTTCCATAAGCTGTCAAAACTTCGATGCATATCAGTTATAAGAGAACGTCCTTCCAATAAATCCATAGGTTTTCAGTCTTTCATGGAACCCCAAAGTTTCTTGTTTAAATGGTAACCTTATATAATCTCGATACAACATATCCCTTCTTTGAATTTAGCCTAAATGGAAAGACGATTACTGGCAGGGATCAAGTTAAAAATTCCATCAGTAATAGAGAAAACAGACACAGGCAGCTGATCATTTCTACAAAAATAACAACAAGAGATTTTACATGCTATAACAGCTTCCAGTTTGGAAAACGCCCTACATACTACGACAAACATAAGTTATCAATAGAGAACGATTGAACAAATACAGCTTTTCCATACACTACGGTAAAAGAAAACTTAACAGCGTGAGAAAAATGCAAAATCAAAACAACGAAACTCCCAGGCATTTCATATCTTACGCAACTGACTACGAAAGTCAAACACGAAACCAAAGACAGGTTTACCATTAATGTTGACGACGATTACATGATCAGTCGTTCTTTCCCAATGTTAAATAATCGCAAATATTCCAGAGCAATCCAGTTCCACGCCAAATTTGTAGCAGTTAATGAATTAAAAGCT
>JANJGK010002906.1:47500-90000 GCA_039081455.1 Macrobrachium rosenbergii | reverse complement strand
AGAGAGAGAGAGAGAGAGAGAGAGAGAGAGAGAGAGAGAGAGAGAGAGAGAGAGAGAGAGAGAGAGAGAGGAAGGTGGACATTTCTTTTTTCTCCTAATAACGCAATATAAAGAAGAAATAAGGAGAAATGTCATCATGGGAGACTTAAAATTTGAAAAAACAATACATGGATTTAATTATTTATTCAAGGATACCATCACGAACAAGAATCCAGGTGTAAATATTATTTAAGTATTGGGAACTGGACCCTCCAAAAGACATATTTTGAACAAAGAAAACTGTGGGATGCACTGTTATCAAAAAATACTTGAAATGCATGTCAGAAATAGATAGCACCATAAAAACGCAGGGAACATGAATGAATATAAAATATAGGCAAAAGGCCTAGCGCTGGGACCTATGAGGTCATTCAGCGCTGAAAGGGAAAACGAGAGTAGAAAGGTTTGAAAGGTGTAACAGGAGGAAAGCCTCGCAGTTGCACTATAAAACAATTGTTGGGAGAGGGTGGATAGCAAGATGGAAGAGAAAAAATATGAATGGAGGCACAGTAAAAGGAATGAAAGGGGTTGCAGCTAGGGCCGAAGGTACACTGCCTAGAACCTTAAGTAATGCCTACAGTGCACCGCGTGAGGTGCACTGACGGCACTATTACCTACGGGGGAAATGGTTATAAAAATAATAATTCAAAACACATGAATGTCGTAACCATTAATCAAGCACCCCTTCTCCACAGCTTTCTTTATCTTATCTTTCCCTTTATACAACAGAATCCTCTACCTCAGGATCGAAAAGACGGAATAACATTTTCACAAACATAAATTCAATAACTTTCCATGCAATGTTTTGCAGAGAGGGAAGGAAAGAAATAGAGAGATCGTAAATAAATACCTTGGAGAAAGAAAAAGAAGCAGCTCAAAATAAAACCCACTTTTTTTTACGGCCAGAGAAAGACTTCTCAAAACCACCAAGGGAAGAACGAATACCACAGAATGGATTGCAATAAATATTGTCTGTCCAGAGCAGGACATTATGTCACCTGAATTTTGTGATCTCTGGTGCTTTTTTTCATTTTTGTTGTTGTCGTTCGGTTTTCTGTTTAGACTTTTTACATTTAGGCTGGAATAAGTACTTACAAGGTTAACTAAATCTTTGAATTCAACATTGTCACGGAAATAATTCTTAGAAAACTATAGGTGCATCAGTATTGAGTTATTTTTTGCTTGCTTTTCCATTGTTCTGTGTCTTTCCCTTACTCAAGTGTCCACAACGCAAATAATGTTGTAAACTCCAGGACATACATCCATCATTAACTCCTACACAAACTACAACAGATCTGTCTTTATGAGTGAAGATCTCGAACAATGTTTTTCTGCGAGATATCAGGATATCTAGTTCTAGTTTTAAAGTTTTCTCAAAATGTTCAGTGAATAACATTTAGATAGATTATACAGGTTTTGCTGTTACTCATGAACGGGCTATTCAAATGCTTGATCTCTTAGTCTGGGGTGGGAAATAATAATAGCAAACTAACACTGAGAATATAAGGTAACTGGGAAATGGAATAAACAAGGAAAACTCTAACATGAGACCAAATATAACGAAGATTACCACACACACATTATAAATATATATATATATATATATATATATATATATATATATATATATATATATATATATATATATATATATATATATACATATTATAATTAGCAAAAAGTCGCTAAAAGCCAACCCTTTAGAAGGTTAAGAGTGGTTTTGTCGCTGCATAGCCGACCCAAGTTGACCCAGATACCAACACATAAAACTTATCAGTATTTTGATCTGTCCCTTCCCTTACCTGGGACAGACATTTGGATGGCACGGTCAAAAGGGGCAAGGATAAGAGGTTGAGTGATGCTCCCTTAAGCAGCATAAATGAACTAAGCTGCTTAAAACAACCATTCTATGAGGCAGAGTGATTGCGCTGAATTGTCTTTCCACAGGACGCCTGGGGAGATGCAAGCAGAAGGTCAAGACACCTGGAAGATGACACTTCTTGGGCATGGTCACCATACGGGCCCGACATCGGGGCCACTACCCTCAGCAGATGCTTTAAAAGGAGCTAGGACAGGCAGAGCTTGGCAGTCAGTAGTCAGCAGTTAGCAGTTAGCCAGACATGCGCGGGAGATCGCTATGAGACGCTGAGAGGCCTGAACCTCCTGACTCGGATCCAGTTCCTTCATCACCACATGTGCAGACTTTCCATGTGAACTAGTGGAGAGTGCCCTGAGTGAGATCGCTCTTCGTCATTCTTTGCCAGAGACCCGCTCCCCCAACCCCCACGGTAAAGTACAAGTGAAGGCTTTTCAGTCATGATATTTTGCCCTTAGAATTGTTAATTGAGTGCCAGTATATCTCTGTATCCATTGTGCCCTTTCACCCAGTGCTATTTCAAGTGCTTGTGTTCCAGTGTTAAGTGTTCATTCATTCCTCGAGACCTTGGCACCCTCAGTGCAGTCTCGATCCATCTGTATGTTTTATATTTTCCCTTGCTGGCGTGTAATCCTTATATCTCTCTTGCAAAGGGACCCATTTGCCATGGACTCTTCTTGGGCTGTGCCTTGCGACCATTCAAGTCACCAGTAGGAAGACATCCAGGCTTTGCAAGCCTCCATATTATTTACTTTTCCATTTCTTTTGATCCTTTTATTGTAAATACAATTAGTTTAGTTAACCCCAGTGTTTACGTAACATTCCCTCATGAAGTAGAGCCCTAAGCTCATATGAAACATCCCTTCTTTCTTTTCTTTTTATGATTCCCTGAACTATAAAGTCAGATTTTGAAGGCCAAGTAAGTAAACTTCTGTTGCTGACCTGTTAAAGTGTTCTGCAAATCCAGAAAACCAGGGAAAATCATAAAAATGGTGACCTTGCCAGGATCTCTTTTTGCAGTTCCAATTCCCCCCTATTTTAACTTTGTTGTGTTTGCAACTCGCCAAATCAGCGATCAGCAAAGCTAAGCTGGGTGCGAGATAATGCCGAACCTGATACCAAGCGCACAGACCAAGAGTTTCCACGTAAGTAATGTGTTTATCTTAGCACAGAAAATTTTTTTTTTTACAAACGTGACTGACCCTCGGAAATTAGGGGAAATAGGGGCGCATGTAACAACTGAGAGAAGAGAACCACCATGTTAGATTTTGTTAATGCATGCCTTTCATGATAGGTATTTAGGAAACAACGAGTGCTAACCATTTTCTTTTTGAGGAATAGTGCAAAAAAATTCCTCTGTCCAAAATTTTTCACTTCGCATTTCAGAATCGCGAATTATTTAGGTGCACATGAACTCCCATGTGGGATAAGACAAAATCAGTTTGCATTGCTGAAATACTCTCTCTCTCAGGTTAGCCAAAAATAAGTTCAAGTGTTAGGAAAGCGAAATTTGAACTCCGCTTCTAGGCGAAATTACAAGGTTATTTCACCATTATCCACCGATCCCGGGAATTTCCCCACAGTCAGGAAAACCCAGACAGTGTTTGTAAACAAAAGGGTTCATTCAACCAGTGTCTAAAAAAACCTGCATCAGCCTAGAGTCAGCTTCTAGGCAAAATTACAAGGTTATTTTACCATTATCCACCCATCGCGGGAATTTCTCCGCAGTCAGGAAAACTCAGACAGTGTTTGTAAGCAAAAGGGTTCATTCAACCAGTGTCTAAAAATAACCCGCATCAGCCTAGAGTCAGACGACCTTTACCCCGCCCCCTTCCCCTCCCCATGTGCCTACCCAAACCTTCATTCATTGCCCGAGTAGTTTGTCCCCGTAACATTGTCCATACTTGGGCAACTCTCAGCAAATATTTTTTTAATCCAAATCCCACATCCTACAAGACGAATAGTCCTATGGGACGAACTCAATTCCAAGTCCTACGGGACAAATCCAATTTCCAAGCCCTACAGGACAAATCCAATTTCCACGTCCTATGAGACGGAATTTCCAAGTCCTACGGGACAAATCCAATTTCCAAGTCCTAAGATACGAAATACAAATTCCAAGTCATATGTGACGTCCATCCACATCCCCCATGACGTCCTAAAATTCCATGTCCTCCATGATGTCCATCCACATCCTCTGTGACGTCCTCAAATTCCACGTCCTCCATGACGTCCATCCACGTCCTCTATGACATCCTCAAATTCCACATCCTCCGTGACACCCTTAAATTCCACGTCCTCCGTGACATCCACAAATTCCATGTCCTCCGTGGCATCCACAAATTCCACGTCCTCTGTGACGTCCTCAAACACGGCCTCCATGACGTCCTCAAACAAGTCCTCCGTGACGTCCACCAATTCTACATCCTCCATGACGTCTACCAATTCTACATCTTCCATGATGTCACCAAATTCCACATCCTCCATGACATCCGTCCTACGTGATGCCTCAAATCCCATGTCCTCAGTGATGAAATTAATTCTAAGTCTTACGAGACGACAAACCTACTATCCCCGCAATAACTGGCTGAGGCCGTGCGAGAGATAAAGTATATTTCTTCATTTTAGCCATTCAGGCCACCTCCCACGTCTTAAGATAAAATAATTCCAATCGCCTGGTTGCCCCAACCAAAGTCAGTTCCTGATCCCATTTATTCCTCAATCCAAATTCATTTAACTTTAGAGGGCCCTACCAACTGAATCTGTCAAAATGTCGACTACAAGAGCCCAACACAATGAGGACTTTAAGTTCTACATGCAGGCAGGAAAAGACCTGGGAATGTTGGGCCAAGAATTACGGGACTGGGTCCAGGGGAACCTAGACGCTGCAATGGCGGAGAGGGAAAAAGGTGGCATTTCACCCAAAGGTATTTGTATTAATAAGCATCCTGAAAATTAGTTCTAACCATAATACTTTCTGAATATTTACTAACAGAAAATGCTGAAACTTTATATTTCAAATTTTACTGTGATATTGAAAAACTGGCCATGGTAAAAAATATTGGGGGTATATAATCAACTTTAACAAGTGTAATCCATTTAAAAAGGGTAAAATTTTGGCTTTTGAAAAGATCTGTCACTTGAAAGATAAATTATGGTCAAAAATACTTGTCAAACTATCACCAACTGTAGCAATGTCTGCAAAGTTTCTTCAAAACTTCCCAGAAATTAAACTGACTTGCCACCTAGAATAATGGGCAAAGCAAAAAATGAGAATGTAATCACCCTTAACTCCTAGCTACACATGCACCAAGTTTCACCAAAGCAGGAAGAGATAAAACATTGAAAAACAACATTTTAGCCTTTACAGATGTGCATTACCAGTAGCTACTGGTAATGCACATCTGTACCTACACACTCGCATTCTCTCTCTCTCTCTCTCTCGCTCTCAGGTCTACAGCGAAACAAGCTTTACCCAAAATTATTTGACAAAAATGTAACATAACTGGAGTGCAAGAAACAAGAGGTGAAATAAAATGGAATACTAAAGTTCACCAACCGATCAGACATATTAAAGTCCATCATATCTAACTAATTATTCTCTCTACATCGTTATCCCACAATAGGTCAAAATAAGTCAAAGTCCAGTATATTCCCAATGAGTACATTTTCACCTCTTCCTCAGCGAAACATCTGAAGAAGTCAAATAAAACCCTTGTTAAATAAATGCATAAAAATAAAGATATGGGAATTCCTCCCATGTTACTCATAAAGCACACACAATGTAATAAATGCTTAACACAAGTGGGACAATGTTAAATGAAAGAAACAATATACAGTTTGGGAAATCTAAAATGGTTCCTACCTCCAAACAGCAATGTTCACAGTCTTAATCAACAGGTCTCGAACCACAGAATCTTCACCGAAGACTTTTAATAATGTTCAGTGTTGGTGTTCGAATGATCATTTGTGTGATAACTAATCCCTTCACACCCTGGGACTCCACCCAAAAGAAACGCACCTACTTACTAATTAACCAGATCCTGGGCATTTACAACGAATGCACTCACAAAGTCTTGTTGCGAGGCAGGGAAGTTCCCTGTCTTGAGAATACCTGACATATACAATTTTACCAATTAGGAAATGCACCAGACAACAGTTAATCATCCTCTCAAGGTTCTTCACTATGCCTTTAGCCATACTTATTAATCAAAACATTACCTGTGTATTGTAATGTGTAAAATACTTGTGCCTATAAGCTTTTCAGATATATATACACACATACACACACTAGCTGGCCAACTTGACGCTGCCCGGGAAAACTCGAGAACTCAGAAAAATTTTCCAGCACCTCCCTGCACTGACTGTCCCTTTTACCCAGGTATTACTGTGTTGACTGGCCCTTTAATCCAAATATTACTGTGGTGGCTGTCCCATTCATCCAGGTGTTACTGTGGTGACTGTCCCTTTTATCCAGAAATTACTGCACTAACTGTCCCTTTTATCCAAATATTGTAATGCGTAAAATACTTGTGCCTATAAGCTTTTCAGATATATACACACACATACACACACTAGCTGGCCAACTTGACGCTGCCCGGGAAAACTCGAGAACTCAGAAAAATTTTCCAGCACCTCCCTGCACTGACTGTCCCTTTTACCCAGGTATTACTGTGTTGGCTGGCCCTTTAATCCAAATATTACTGTGGTGGCTGTCCCATTCATCCAGGTGTTACTGTGGCGACTGTCCCTTTTATCCAGAAATTACTGCACTAACTGTTCCTTTTATCCAAATATTACTTTGCTGATTGTCCCACTTATCCAGATATTACTGTGGTGACTGGCCAATTTATATATCCAAGGATTACTGTGGTGACTGCCCCTTTTATCCAGGTAAAACTGTACCGACTGTCACATTTATCCAGGTATTACTGTACTGACTGTCCCTTTTACCCAGGCATTACTATGCTGACTGTCCCTTCCATCCAGACATTACTGTGGAGACTGTCCTTTTTATCCAAGGATTACTGTGGTGACTGTCCCATTTATCCAGGTATTACTGTACTGCCTGACCCTCTTGTCCAAGTATTATTGTACTAACTGTCCCTTTTATCCAGGTACTACTGTGATGACTGTCCATTTTATCCAGACATTACTGTGGTGACTGTCTCCCATGTGTTACTTCAGTGACTGTCCTATTTATCTAGGCATTACTGTTCTGTCTGTCCTATTTATCCATGTATTGCTGTGGTAACTGTCCTTTTATCCTCACATTACTTTGGTGACTGTCCCATTTATCCAGGTATTAGCCTGCTGTTCTGGCAGTCCATTTATCCAGGGGATATTACTGTGATGACTGTCCCATTTATCCAGGTATTACTGTACTGTCTGTCACTTTGCGGCAGGGGACATTACTGTGTTGACTCTCCTAACTATCCAGGTATTACTGTAGTGATTGTCCATTTTATCCAGCTATTACTGTGGTGACTGTCCCATTTACCCACCACTAAACCTAAACACACCCCCAATTACCTGAAACACCCCCCACTAAGCCCAAGCACACACCCCACTAAACCCAAGTACACCCCACACTACACCTAAACACAACCCCACATAAACCTAAACAAACCCCCTTCTAAACCTAAATACACCCCCACTAAACCTAAACACATCCTCCAATAAACCTAAACACACCCCCCACTAAACCTAAACACAAACCTTGATACAGAATTATTAATCACAGGAAAGAATAGCATTTTCGATGATATATTTCTATGGTATCGAGTACATAAAATGAGGTATGATAAACCCGTAGAGTTTATTTACCACATAAGTTACAAAGAAAAGGGGGTACGGATTGAAACCTACCCTATTATCTATGTTTGGTCTAATGATGGCCAAGTGCCAAATTTTGTCTAGTACATCAAGTAGTTACCACTATGTTACAAAGGGAAGGGGGACGGGGAAGGGGGACGGGGGAAGGGGGAAGGGGGACGGGGGAAGGGGGACGGAGGACGGGGGAAGGGGGACGGGGAAAGAGGAAGGGGTTGGGGAAGGGGAAGGGGAGGGGGAAGGGGGTGAGGATTTGAAACCTACCCTATGATCTAAGTTGGGTTAAATGATGGCCAGGTGCCAAATTTTGTCTAGATCAGTCAAGCGGTTAGTACTTAAGTTACAAAGGAAAGGGAAAGGGAGATGGGGAAAGGGAAGGGAAGGGGAAAGGGGGATGGGGGAAGGGGAAGGGAAGGGGGGTGAGGATTTGAAACCTACCCTATTATCTAAGTTGGGTCAAATGGTGGCCACATGCCAAATTTTGTCTAGATCGGTCAATCGGTTACCACTTAAGTTACAAAGGGAAGGGGGAAGGGAAAGGGGAAGTCGATATGGGTTTGAAATCTACCCCATTATCTAAGTTGGATCAAATGATACCCACATGCCAAATTTTGTGTAGATCGGTCAAGCAGTTACCACGTAAGTTACAAATGGAAGGGGAAGGGGAAGGGGAAGTGGGTACAGTTTTGAAACCTACCCCAGTAGCCTATATAAGTTGGGTTAAATGATGGCCATGTGCCAAATTTTGTCCAGATCAGTCAAGCGTTTACCAAACAAGTTACAAAAGGAAGGGGGAAGGGGGATGGGGAAAGGGGAAGGGGAAAGGGAAAGGGGTACAGGTTTGAAACCTACCCTATTATCTTGGTTGGGTCAAATGATGGTCATGTGCCAAATTTTGTCTAGATCGGTCAAACAGCTCGGATTTCTATAGGGCACAAAGTTACAAATACACATACAAACATTCACTTTTATACATAGCCTACACACACACACACACACACACACACACACACACACACACACACACACACACACACACATATATATATATATATATATATATATATATATATATATATATATATATATATACATAGCCAGAAAAATCGTTTACCTATCTTGATAGCTGTGGCCTAAGCCACTGTCTATCGTGCTGATGACGAAGCACTTATCATTTATAATCCCCCATAAGTGAAAGTTGTTCTTGAGGTATAGTGAATTTGATATTAAATAATACTGGTCACTTAATATTTGTGACTATAAAAAGTATATTCGTTTATAAGGGATAAAATTCACACACACATACATACATGCATACATACATATATATATACTCGTTATAGGCCTACATATTAAGCGCCGATCACCATGGGGAGGGTTATTGTTTACATATATGTATTTATACCCAGTAGTGGTGAATGGCGCAATTTATGTGGGAAGGTTTGGCGTGCTGCTGATAGATGTAACGTTAGCTGTTCTGGATGCTTGGTGCACGATGGTTCATGCGCTAAGGATATGTGTTGCCGTGAAAACTGTTGTCGTTTTCTGGAGCCATCATATGTTTGAAGAAACATATATATATATATATATATATATATATATATATATATATATATATATATATATATATATACACACACACACACACACATACATAGCCCCACAGTAGGATAGTGGCGTCTGTGCACCTCACGCGGCGCATAGTAGGCATTACTTAATGCTCTTTGCAGTGTAACTGCGAGGTTTTCCTCCTTTTACTTTTAAAACTCTTACTGCCAGTTTTCCTTTCAGCAGGAAATGACATCATAGGTCTCAGCACTGGGCTTTCGGCCTAAATTGTATATTCTCTCTCTCTCTTATATATATATATATATATATATATATATATATATATATATATATATATGTATATATATATATGTATGTAATATATATATATATATATATATATATATATATATATATATATATATATATATATATATATGAGAGAGAGAGAGAGAGAGAGAGAGAGAGAGAGAGAGAGAGAGAGAGAGAGAGAGAGAGAGAGAGAGAATATAAATTTTGGCCGAAGGCCCAGCGCTGAGACCTATGATGTCATTCCATGCTGAAAGGAAAACTGGCAGTAAGAGTTTTAAAAGTGTAGCCTAAACAGGAGGAAAACCTCGCAGTTACACTGCAAAGAGCGTTAAGTATATAATGCCTACTATGCGTCGCGTGAGGTGCGCAGACGGCACTATCCTACTGTGGGGCTATATACGTAAGTGTGTGTGTGTGTGTGTGTGTGTATATATATATATATATATATATATATATATATATATATATATATATGTATGTATGTATGTTCTTGAAACATATGATGGTTCCAGAAAGCGACAAGTTTTCACGGCAACACATATCCTTAGCGCATGAACCATTGTGCACCAAGCTTCCAGATCAGCTAACGTTACATCTATCAGCAGCACGCGCATGGGACGTGTGTGAATCGCTGGACTAAAAATAAAATTAACGCAGAAAACAAAAGAAATTTAATATGCATTCATCCTAAGAAAACTGATGATGCCTTACATAATAGGGCAAA
This sequence comes from Macrobrachium rosenbergii, assembly GCA_039081455.1. Taxonomy (NCBI): domain Eukaryota; kingdom Metazoa; phylum Arthropoda; class Malacostraca; order Decapoda; family Palaemonidae; genus Macrobrachium; species Macrobrachium rosenbergii. The sequence goes on along the minus strand of JANJGK010002906.1, from coordinate 79,669 downwards.
CGTTAGCCTACTCTTTCTAGATAACTAAAAGGGGCAGAGCAAATTTTTGACAAAAAATAAATGAATGACATACCTTTGGAAGCCATTGAGATTCTCCGCGCAGGTGGTTGATGGAAATGATTCCCTCACTCACTAAGACACAAGCTCTTGCTACTCTTTCACGTTATGATAATTCAGACACCACTGTTTCGTTGCAATCTGTTTTGATGGGTCTTGCTGAAGTGCAAGGCGATAAATTACTCTTGATTATACTCTAGGTTTAAGAAGTATGTTTGACATGGCGAGGTCACTTCACTGTGGAATCTTACACTGCGGAAGAATACCAGACATAGTACAGCGAACGAGTCTGCATATTTATCAATAATACAAAAAACTTATAGGAAAATAACGATATCAAAAACAAAACCCATTAAATTTAAGGATATATACACAGAATTAAGTAACAATGTTCATTGCAGCCGTATTTGATGAAACAGGAACTACATTTTTAATCGGAGAGAACTGTCACGCGGCTCATTTTATTCTCGGCACCGAGGAAGAAGGAACCTCTAAGTCGACTTTGAAAAGGGTAGTCAAACAATGAGTGCATTTACGGGGTTTTAGTATAACAGTCATGCATTGCACCTTGAAGTATGTGCATTGCTGTAAGGCTTCTGTGGTATAAGAAAAGTTCATGAAAGTGCAGGTGCATGCCTGTATATTAAGCATAATGAAGCCTCGACGCCTGCTACACTCAAGTGAAAAATACATAGGCAAAGCAGCTCTGTCGAGTGTTGTGAAGACGCTTCTCACACTATAGGCAGGACACGAGGGCAATGAAGTCATCATTCCAATGTCATGGCATCCCGAGAGGTAAGCAGAGTTCAGCTTCGCATAATGACAGTGAATAATGAACATATCTGATTTTTATTCAACAAAAATAGCAGTGTTCATAAAGCAGGTAACTGAACGTCGTGGTTGTCAGCTGGGTAAAACTGAAGGTTTCTACCGCCATCCTTTGACGCGGTAACTACCATTTTAAGTTACGTGCAAAATAAGGATGAACGCCAAAAGGTAAACAAAAGACGGTAATTATCATAAACGTAAACAAAAGACATACATATATAAACCAAAAACATAAACAACGAGCGGAAAATATTCCAGTAGGTGAATGGCAGGGGCCGGACCCCAGGTAGTGGTGTTGAGTTTACCGTCATTTGCACGGTGGCAAATCACCGTAGCCAATAATTTTCTGAAGCCTCTATGAACATGAATTCCTTTTGCCATCAGGAGTTTTGTGGATAAAGATAAATGTTAACATGCACAGAATTTAGCGAGATATGTGGACTGTCAGCGTTATGAGGGTGTAATCATTAGCATTGGCATGTAGATATTTTGGTAAAATTTTATAAGTTGCCAATAAGACTCCAGCCAGCCATTTTTGCGCGAAAACCATTTTGTTTTTCATGCAAAAAACGACTAGGGAATGATAGGGTACTAAAAGAACCTTAAACTACCTCTATAACTTAACCTACGGTTGTTTGCTGGTTACAATTTTGCCGTATTAGCTATGGGGACGGGGGCCAGTATTCTTACCTTATGTCGTAATTTTATTAATTTTTTATATATCATTTGCGCGTAGTGTTTATGGGTTTCAAAATAAGGAGAATGAAGAGCTCTTTTCAAAAATGTATGTTACAATTTCATAATGTGTATTGGCAACTTATAAAATAATACCGATATTTCTGTTCCTTAACAACACGCTAGACTAAGTTTCCGAATAAGCCAACCTTGACGACTACAACAAAAAACCTAGGCCTAACTCGAGGAAAGTACACACACACACACCCTATATATGTATACAGTTTATATATATGTGTGTGCGTGCGCTCGCGCGCGCGTGCCCGTGTTCATGTGTGTGTGCGTGCTTGCCCGTGTTCGTGTGTATGTGTGTGTGTGTTCGTGTATGTGTGCGTTTGGCTTTTTGTGGCGGTCGGGATGACCGGTTTTCATTATTGGGATCCGATCCACACTACATATTTCACCGGTGCTGTTAAAGGTATGTGGTGAAATAAAGTTAAATGGCTGGCTCGCCACTATGCCATACTCACATGCCCACAATGTGTTTCGTAAGGTTCCACAAATTTCTTTGGTGCTATGCAATATGAGATTTTTATATCTAAGGTTTTTTTTTTTTTACCTTACATAAGGAAGAGGAATGAAAATCTGATTTGTTTTATGAACCGCCATTTCAGTGACCTGGCTGGGGTACTGTTTGAGGGAAGACATTTGCTCGCTGATCATTTTGCACCATATCCTTGTATTTTAGGTAGCAATTCCCGGCTCGTAAAAATAAGTTGCTTGACAGTCTAACCTTAATGGAAATATGAGGACAACTAAAGAAATGACTGTAAGGTACCGAATAAGTTAATTTTCTTTATTCTGTTAACTAAGATGAATGATTATAACCCCGGGAAACTAATCCTGTCATCCTTCCCCCGTTTGATTTAATCCACGCAGTAAGTAAGGTTGTGTAATTTGTAAATGAACGTCATAAAATCTACTCATATCGGAATTCAGAAAGTCAAATTATCACTCGCGTTCCACATCAGAAACGTATCCTCAGGTATGGGGTCAAATATTAAGGCTTGAGTACAGCTTTGCCAGCACTTAGAAGACTGCCTATGCTGCAGGCCAATTTCGACTTTATATATGAGTATATATATATATATATATATATATATATATATATATATATATATATATATATATATATATATATGTAATATATATATATACACAGTATATATATATGTATTATTTATATATACATGTGATTATAAATAACACATTGTCTATCTATCTTTATATTATATATATATATATATATATATATATATATATATATATATATATATATATATATAATATATATATATATATATATATATATATATATATATATATATATGTTTGTTTGTTTGTTTGTTTGTGTGTGTGCATATTTGTTGGGTTGATCATCACTTGACACTATTACCAAGGCTCGATATTGGACCTACAACCTAACCTAACCTAGGCTAGGCTACTTTAAATTAAAAGCTTGCAATTTAAAATTTGTGACTTAGGGGCTTTTCCATTAAGCCTTCTTGCTACTATTAGATCACATTGAAATCTTTACATCTTCCATAATTGACTGTTTACGAGAGATTTATGAATCGCTTTACTTTTGTCCTGGTGCATTATTGTTAAGGATGGCTAGCATATTAGGAACATGAGCAGTGCTGAAACTTGATTCATACATTTCTTTTAAGTTTCACCAGTTAAGTGAGATTTTGAAATTCAAGTCAGTGCTGGAAAAGCCCAGCTTCAGTTTTGTAGTCATGGTTCCTTCAGAGCAGACATGTAATAATTGTAACTTGTATTTTTTTTTTTTATTTGTGTGACATTCATTTCAGTTACTTAGTAGTTTAAAGATAATAGGTACCCTAATATCCTACATTTATAGAAAACAGGTTTTTGGGTAGGAGGAAAATACAATATGAGTGAAATGGCAAGGATGTATTCTGACATCCGAGTGTGATAGCATACTTTTGCACGTTCTGATTGTTGTTAAGGTTAGGTGTATGGAACGTATGGTCTCATGGACAGTTTTTATCGTAAAACATAAATGAATGCATTTCCTCTCTTTTATAAACTTGACTCAGTGATGTTTCTTTATAGTGCATTATTAGAATAAACTATTTTTCTCCTGTACAAAAATTCCACTTCACCTGTGCATATGTTGCACATTTTTTTTTTATCCAGTTCTATTCTTTTTTCCAATGTTTTTCCAGTTTGACCTGTGTGAAAGTTATCACAAAAATTACCTGGAATCTGGTATACACATCCTTTAGTATTGTCGGGTGATTTGTTTATAAGTACATTTTTCACTGTTTTATTTTTAATAAATGCTACATTAACCCCAAAATTCCTAAGTAGATGGGGAAAATCTTTGAAATCATTATAATCTAGCAGTACAAGTAGGTTTTTGTGTTATAAATTTCTTTTTTGTGAACATAAAACATCTTTTTTGCCGCTTTTAATCCATTGTCTGATACAACGTGTGGATATTTCAGTTTGTTGCTTATATTCCTAATCATATCTGTTTCATCATCAATGTATTCAGGGTTACATATACGCAATGATCTTAAGGACATGGCTGTGACAACTGATTTCTTAACCTTATTGCTGTGACCAGAATAAAATTGAAGATAGGCAGAAATATTGTTTTTTTGTTTACACATTAAATTTAAACTTATTACTACTTCAGTGCATTAGGGAATTCAAAAAGGGTAGACAGCCGCCCTTTCCATTTCCATAGTAAGTGTTGTTAATGGTACCAATTCTTTTTTTTTTTTTTTTTTACAAAGAGGTTATGTACAGTTTCGTTACCTGGCCACACACATACCTGAACCATACTGCATTGCTTTGAATTATTTTTTAAAAAATATTTTGCTTTCGAAAAATTCAATATGCAAATTGCTTGACGCTGGGAATGAAGGGTTACCCATGGCCTTATAAAAAAAATTAGAATATCTTCCTCCCTGTTTGTAGACTCTACAGCAAGATGTCTGAATGGGTTGAGGAAATTGTAGTCACTGAATGCCTTTAATTTTTGGCCTCACACGTCCCCACTTCTTCTGTATGCCAGATGCCTCTTGAACTTCTTTAACGATGGCTTGGTAAAAATCTTGATTTATCATTCTTTATAAAATTTTTTTTTAGCCCAGCGTGATAGTGATTATCGAAGTATATCGCTAAATCACGATCTTAATACGTGCTAATTTCAAAAATTAATTACAAAGCTCCTATTTTATATTCAGATAACGCAAGACTTCATTTTTTTCTTTTCAGATCACAGTCGTTTTTGGCCACAAGTCTCTCATAGAATGAGAGACACTCAGGATAGAGGTGAACTTCAACCTAATTGTCATGAGACTATAAATATTTACCTTGAAGACTTTGCTCGGTGTGCGATATTGCTTGCTTCGGAAGGATACGTCTCATTCAGAATTTGTAAAGACGTTTATTACTGCGGCATATTATTGGATTTTCGATGATATGCTAAATCAGTCAAATTCACCTTAACATAAAAAATGGAGAAATTCGTTTCACGAATTTATTCATTAGCCCATTACATATAACTGAGATGGCTTTTATGAATATTGTTCAATTCATTTTAGTGCCCGAAAGATGATAGTTTATAAAAAAAAATATAACTATAAGAAAGGTATTACAAAAGTACACAATCTCCGGCTTCCGAGAACTAAAGACCATCATTTACTGAAGCTTTTGTCTGATAGAAAACTGTTTGACTAGGCAGTGGAGTTCTGCGTGTTTCAAAGTTTTGTTGGGGAGTGTTTAGGGGGGAGTGTTTAGTTATACCGTCTATTGCGTTTACGTCAGGTTCATTATAAACTGCAGATCATCTTAAATTTGGTAAGTGATCTACCTCAGTTTTTATAATTTGTGATTTTATTCCATTATTTAGTATTTTTATAACATTTTTTATACGATGGTCAGTCAGCTTTATATTTTAGTGTGATTTGATGAAAGTTGATAGGTTGGTAACCTTGAACGGTGAGAATTTTTCCAATATATTTTTTACCAAGTCTTATATGTGCAGGTCACAAATCGGGGCCTGTAGTGTTGTGATTGTATCTCCAAAATAGTTTTGTCTTAAATAGTTTTGTCTTGATCTTTAAATATCACAGATCAGTGTACAAACTAAAGGGTTGTTTTTCAATGTTTTATCTCTTCCTGCTTTGGTGAAACTTGGTGCATATGTAGCTAGGAGTTAAGTGTGATTACAGTCTCATTTTTTACTTTGTCCATTATTCTAGGTGGCAAGTCAGTTTAATTTCTGGGAAGTTTTGAACAAACTTTGCAGGCATATTGCTACGGTTGGTGATAGTTTGAAAAGTATTTTTGACCATAATTTATCTTTCAAGGTGACAGATCTTTTTTAAAAACCAAGATTTTATCCTTTTGAACGGGATTACACTTGTCAAAGTTGATTATATAACCCAGATATTTGTTATCATGTCCAATTTTTCAAGATCACAGTAAAATGTCAAATATAAAGTTTCAGCATTTTCTATATGTAAATATTCAGAAAGTATTATGGTTAGAATTAATTTTCAGGATGATTATTAATACAAGTACCTTTGGGTGAAACGCCACCTTTTAAGCGGTGGGGCAATTCGCCGCCGTTGGAGAGCTATAAATCATTTGCTTTTATAACCTTCAAGATGCTGCTATTGCCTTTGGTGTTAGTTAAACAACAGAATATTTATTACAATTTAAAACTTTAGAAAAATTGTGGTAGTTCATGATTATGCTGTAATGATCACATCAGAGCAAAATTACACTGAAGCTTATGATTGTCAGAACGGACTGAGTTCAATTTTGTCAGTATCGTTTCAATTCGAATGTCGTGTAAGACTTTCTTTTTTGGCTGGAATTTTATTATTATTATTATTATTATTATTATTATTATTATTATTATTATTATTATTATTATTATTATTATTATTTATTATTATTATTATTATTATCCTACATTGTCCCCTGATTCTCTCGATTCTTATGAAACTTGATAGGCAGGTACCCTTACGGTTACCTGTTATTTTCCCTGATCATTTTTCAAGGTCTTAAGTTAGTATAGAGACCAGAATTTTGAAATACTTTCTCTAGATCTTAGAAGCAATGACAGATATTTCATTGATTAACCTGTAGCTCCACAATGTGTACTGCTTGCCTTTGGGTTGTTAAGTCCCTTGGTAGTTAAGGATAATTTTCCACAAGTATGATTTTATCATGTCCTGTTTTTCAAGTAAGCTTAAACCGTTTTTGACTGACTGAAGAAAATTAGTAGGTGGTAAATTTGACACAATGATTATTTTCCCATTTTTTTAATTAGTCGTTTCCTTAGACTTTGTTCCTTGTCTTGTTTTCCAGGGTCAACATTTTCTTTTGCTCATGTTTTTACGTTGATCTATTTTTGGTTTCACATGTCAGTTTAATTGCCAAATATTTTATTTATATCATAGAAATAATAAATAAGGGCCTTTGATTTTCGGAAGTTTTTGTAAAAGTTCAAAGAGTAAAATTCCAAGCTCTAGAGAATGAAGTATTTCACTCCCGCCTTTGCTTATGAGGCTAACATCTTCAAATTAAACAAATAGTCACTTTTATTAACTACTTATTGTTGTGATGAATTCAAAACGTTTTTAGTAAGTTATAGTCTACAAGGATTATTTATAGTACAGTTACACCATCTGTTGGGGTCTTAGCATGGTGCTAACATTCTCCCTAACATGGCAGTTTAGAAACATCTAACAGATAGTTGGAGTCCGTCATGGGTGGCTTTGGGCCTCAGCGTGGCTTAAAAAATAACCGACAGAGAAAGTGTTTCTAAAAATTTGTTTTTATTGGATAAGATTCCTTTCTCCCTCCCAAAGGCTGAAGCTTTACGTGGAGTTAATCCGTCGTTGCTTTCAGTGTTGTTTCCTGTTTGGGATTTTCTTCCTCTTCCTTTCAGTAAAATAGATTAAAACAGTTAAGAAAGTAACCCCATCCTTCTCACTCTTTCTTTAGAACCTGTTTCTTTCTGCTGCAGTGTATCCCTTGCCGTTTCTTGTGTCCCATACCTGTTTACTTTTTTTTCGCCGTTTGTTCAGTAGATCTAAAAAAGTATAGTGCATGTGTTCTTTCGGTGTGAGCCGTAATCCACGTATTGCTCGGCCAGGTAATTATTTCTTACCTTTTACCACAAAAGACTGGATTTTTCCCCCGCCATCCATTTTCCCAGAGGCAGATCTGTCGCTTCAGGATTAAAAACCGGTTTTTCAGCGCTCGCTTTTCTAACTTTAGTGAATCATAAAAAGATGAGGGTTTTCAGATGCTCATACCACTACAAAAACTTTAAATGTATTCTTACACCCTTCGTTTTGAGGTATTGGAACTTCTAGTAGTTTGAATTGTCAACTTGGATCAGAGTGACAGAAAACAGAGGATTGTTGAAACCATTAAATGTTTGTGTAACTAGCTGAAAAACTAAACACAAGTAATGGTTCAGAGGATAGTGGAATATTATATCAGGAGCTTTTATTTTTTTAATAAACTCAAACCGTCTGAAGAAGCGAGTTTGAAGTTCTGTTTCACAGTAACCTTGTAATGGATGGTTATTATTTCGTCTACTTATCAGCGAAGCGTGATTTTTAGTGCAGATCACCCCTTAAGTATGTTATGTAAAGTTCAGACTTTAGCAAAACAGCGATAATCTTTGGACATTTTAAGTAAAGTAACTTTGGAAAGGAATAAATGGAAATTAACGCTGAGGTTATTTTTTATCCCGTCGTGCAAATATGCCAGCAACTAAATGCACAGATAAGGATTTTATCATTTTCCTTTCCTTTCGAGTCTGGACACAAGAAAAAGAAAATATGCCATTGAACAATGACAGTGGAATAGAATTTAAAGTAGGCTGAGGAGAGAAATGGAGTGATGAGGAGATATACTAAAAAAGAATAGGTAGGAAATTTTGGTTTTTAGTTCTGTATGCACTATAAATCCTCTCATTGAAAAAAAAATTGATTAATTAAAGAATCCAGATAAAAAAAGTAACGGCAATGAGAGCGATATTGCAAAAGACAGGTTCGTTAGTAACTTATAAAGCAATCGTATTTAATGTCTGTAAAGTGGAGAAGAAAAATGTCATTTACCAGAAACGGAATATTCCCAGAGAAAGATGGGAAAATCGTTGAGAACAAAGGTTGTGAAATTACGAGGAAAGTTTGAGAGGGCAGCTGTAAGGATAAGCACAAAGGAAGGAATTTAGGTTTGCTAACAGAAAGTGCTTTGAATGCGACACCATTTACAGGGAGCAGATTAAGAAAATACTTTTACGTGACGTAATTTAAAACGTGCATAGCTGCAACGGTCTTGAGTAGTTTGAGCAAAGTGCATTATATTACTCAGCTCTTGAATGTGGGCGTTATGATTACTAAAGAAACAATGCCTTTTACGTTCTTGACAGCCGAAATGAAAAGCCGTAGAATAGAAACTCTTAATTTTGATGAAGTAATGTGCTTATTACCCTGAAAAGCTAAGAGAGAATATTAATAGTACATAATCCAAGATCTGTTGAGATGTAAACAAAACTCCAGTTGAAAAATGTTAGCACTGAATATATATACACAAACATTAAGCTCCAAACATCGTTTAATGTAAGATTCACTTAACCCAGGAATAAAAACCGAAGGTAATTTATAAGTGATGGGCGATCCGTATGTAAAGTTTGAAATATAAATTTGTATTAATTGTGCTGAGCAGTTGTCTTTAGTATTACAGCACTAAGTAAGGGGCCCTCACCGTATTATTATTATTATTATTATTATTATTATTATTATTATTATTATTATTATTATTATTATTATTATTATTATTATTATTCGCATATTTTGCATACAAACATTGCTTATTTTTGACTGATCTCATCACGTGACTCATGTAGTGGCCTTGATCCAATTGTCCAAATCAGGAAATTTTCATGTCAGAATCTCAGTATTTAATAAATTTATTTACTGTATGATTTACTTGCAGATTTTTTTTTGTTCGTTAAATAAATAACTTGTATTCTAGAAGGTATAAAAAAAATTATTCTTTAGATGAAACAACTATTAACTGTCAAAGTGAATATGGTAAGTTTTCTGAAAAAATCAGAAACAGAGTAATTTCTTTACGTCACTAACTAGATGGTTCTAGGTTTGGAGGACATAATTTGCATACAAGGTGAAAATTTTTACAACAAATCCGATATACTTAACTTAATTACCCACTTATTATTGTCATTAATGTTGGTATTATCCATTCTTGCCTTTAGACTTCATAAAGGTATTAAGGATTTCTTTATTTCGTTAACTGAATAACTGATTTATATTAATTTGGCTAGTTTTTATTTTTTCATTTGTATTTCACCAAATTCTATGGAACTTATGGTATTAACGCAATGTTCACCTGATCTCTCGACAGGGTTTCATGACCTTGCCTTAACTTCCAAAATCACACACATTTTTATGACGAACGGTACTAAATATACACATGTAGGAACCTTTTTGCAAAATGATTTCTTGAATAACTCTTGCTAATACTAAAGTTACATTGTTGGTGTCCCAAAATGAACCAAAAATTGTGAAAGTTGACCGAGAGAAAATGCGGCATGTTCTAACCATGCACGAAATAGGAAAAAACTCCTGCCAAATCAGTAGCAAATCAGTTCCGGCAATTTACTGCCGCGATGGATGTGTCCAGTGCAAAAGTGAGTTTGTGAACGATAAGTTAAAAATTTTCGGTAAAAGTAAATTTGAAACCTTTTCCGAATTGGCGAAACTTGCTTTAAAAAAGGTTGCTCCTATAGAATGCTAACACTAAAAAAGGCTAAAGTATTTTGTAATTATTGCAAACATATGGGGCAGAATATTACTCTCAGTGAAGATCTGCACAACGTTTTATGCGATTTGTAGAAATATTCTCAGATCACCATATATTGTAATGGTGTAATTTGCTTCAGAATGTATGGGGCAAAGCATATGTCATTTCTGTGGTGCTGCCTTGATTAATTGCGATAATGTTGTTAACAATGATACTTTGAATGATTTATGATAATCACCAAGTGATATCAAATAAAATTCATTTTGCAGTAGATCCCCGAACATTATTAGTTCAATTGTGAGTATTACAATTGCAAACAAGCACAATTAGCATTTATGCGTTTCCAAGCATTTGTCACCGGTTACAAGGAGGTTAGCCCTTATATTCCTGACAGTGCCGTCATATTCGTAGCACTTATCTTCATAAATGGAGTCATCAGATTGTTTATTTGTATTATTTGTTGTAGTATTAGCATTATTGATAAATGTTACTTGTTATCTGTATCATGTATAGTTATTTTCAACGGTAATTACGTTCTGTTTATGTACTTTGAAATTTTTGTGTGTGATAAATAGGAATTAGCTTTTTTTCGATATGCAGCACGTTGCAAACACAGTGAATGACTTCGTCAGATAAATGAAATACTCTCTGTTTCCGGTTGCTCCCAGCTTAGTCTCTCCTTCACCGAACTCTGCACACTCGTAAATGTTTCGGAAAATAGGTAAAAACGAGAACAAAGTTAGATAAGGTCCCTATAAGCTAACTGTAACAAGTTCTTGTGTATTGAATAGCCATGTTTTCTTCGGCCATTCCTACCCCCATAGAAACTTTAGCCGTAATGAAAACAAACCTCAATTATTCAAGTACGGAAGTCTTCCGACTTCATCTCTTTTGGAGAGAGAGAGAGAGAGAGAGAGAGAGAGAGAGAATTTTATGCAGATTGTTTAACTAAGCTCCTTCATCGACTATGAAAAGAGATTAACCGCCAGACCCATTCCATGAAAAGTTTTAATTGAGCCGTTGATCATTATCCACAAAGCATACTGTCATCCCAGGTGAATAAATGAGCGCTGTTGGAATTTCCACTAATTTATATATTATTTTTTATTCTGTTTCCCACTTTTATTCCGCTTACTGTTCGCTTCCTGTTACCTATGGGTGATCACACTATTGCTCAATTATTAATTAATAATGAAGAAAATAGTGGTAATAACATTAGACAGAGTGGTAATATCTTAGTAGTGATAGTAAAACAATCCAGTAGGATATATTTTCGTATCGTATTACGATGGAATATAATAAAGCTTAAAACACTCAAGAATTGCCTGTAATGGTCTTCCGCTCAAGTGGCCCCCACCCACACAACCTGCGCAAATGAGGAAATTAGCTGTGCGTCATTTGGCTTGCGTATGAATAATGATATAATGACAATTGTATAATGCCAAATTGCAGAAAACATTACCTGCCACTATGCAAGAGCGATGACCCGCGTCAGAAAATGATATTCCTTCTAATATTTTTATTTTCACACGAAATATATTTTTCGTAGTTGTTTCTTTCCTGTCGTTGACTTTATTTCAATTGCTCTGTTCTCTTGTTTGAAACATTTAAATATTAATACCGCAGAAGTCACGAATATAAATTCGTGAGTTCTGCGGTAATTAATTTTCCATGAAAAAGATCAGCATCGTTGTTACGGTGAGAATATAAAGTCTCGTGTCTTTATTTTCTGATATGTCTATTGCTTTTGAGGAGCCACGGTTAAACAGACTGTTGAATTTAATATGCTTTGAAGAATTTCATTTACATGATAAATCAAAAAGAGAATCCGGAATGCAGTACATTTAGGCGTCTATAGTTCCTCCTGCCCTTCTGTAATTTGGGCTGCTTTTTTGGGGGTGGCACTTTTGTGGTAGGAGCACTTCTGTTGAGTGGGTTGAATCTCACGTCAGTGAGTGAGTCAGACTTGAAAACAATTTATCATTTGTCCTTGAAAATAACAGTTTTACTTATGAACGATCTATCATGACTGGTTTACGCATACGTGAAGCCATTCCCAGAAAAAGAAGCAGGTTTATGATTTTAAGTGGGCCTTTCTTCATATGTCGTCAGGAACTACATTTGACCCTAGGAAACTGGAAAAAGTTCTTATCTTAAAAACGCAAGTATTATTTGTGAAGATTTATTGTAAAGTGCTCTTTCAAAAAGAACTTTAGAGGGAACAATTACTGTAGGTTATCCAGAAGCGTTTTTTCATCTTTCATTTTAGGTGAGATGTGGTCAGGGAACTGTATTGGTAAAACTTGATCTTTTTTAAACAACAGGATGTCTTATCATTTTACTTGAAATGTACTACTATTTCTCATAACAGTTGCTGACATCAAAATAAATGGCGCTATTAAGGGAATGGGGTCTTGTTTTCGAACATGTCTTTTATTTCCCATGAATGAATGACATTGTCACATTTATAAATTATCATCGTATAGATGAAAATATATATATCTGAAAGAAATTGCAACCATTTATACTGTAGTGCTCAAAATTTGACATATTGTGATGACAATGGTTTGAAATAAGAAGGATGTACGTAAGAAATCGTTGTTCATTTTATCATTTAGATAAAATAACCAGGAGATTCCTTTACCTGATAAAACTGAAAATCTCATACGAATGATTTCAGATCTTTTAAGGAAGCAAATTTATTATTTTAACTGGAAATTTTGGTTAAAATGATGATAGGTATTCCCAGAAGCAGAAGCGTAAGGGTAATGTCAGTGATAAACTATTCTCTCCGGGTGTAGTATTAATAGCATTAGTAGTGGTGATGGTGAGAGTAGGAGTAGTAATATTAAGGTTCGTGGTTGTAGTAGAAATATATATTAATTGAATTATCTGGAGTATATTATTTACGGTATTGCGTACCCCGATAGTAGTATTCGAACTAAGAAATTGGCACGGGTCACGGAGTTGGAATTATCATTTTACAAAGGCCATAATAGTTTCATGCAAAAAGAAAGCAGATGGTAATTTATAGTCCTGTGATGGCCGAGGTCATTAAAGGATTATCCGGCTAATATTAATTGAGCAATTATTATTTTCTCTCTTCATGCTTTTACAGGGCCATGCCTTATGGTATCAGTAATTTGGAGAAAGTTAGAACGCGCCAGGACATTCACAAATGCATAAGTACCTTACATATATATATATATATATATATATATATATATATATATATATATATATGTATGTATATATATATATATGTATATGTATATACATATAATTACATATATATGTTGTACAGCATATACTATATATACACATGTGTATGTATATTATATATATATATATATATATATATATATATATATATATATATATATATATAATATATAATATATTAACTTTATCACATACACAATTGTTGTGTTTGGTTAAACTAAGATAATAGTGAGTTGTGCATTAGTAGAATTACTAACATGACCTGATTCAAAATTGATGGTATCTAGTGTAGATAAATATCTCCACTGGATACCATCCAGTTTGAATGAGGTCCCATTAGTAATATACTGTATATATTATAATTTGGGGAAGCAAAGGCTTAGTGAAAATTAACAAACTGATGTATCTAAGGAATGCTTTCGCTCTCAGTGTTCTCCAATGGTGACAACTCTTTAGAAATATGTGAGACAGTGTAGAATTTATTGTTTTACGGATAATGTTTGTTTTCTTAATACTAAAAACTACTGCAAGCTGTTCACGGGTTTTGCGTTAATCCTAATTGTCAAGGGGAAATTGTGTAACATGTTTTATTTTCATAACAAAAATGACATATCGTATTGTTAATATATTCCATTAGATTCACAGAATTTTTCATAAGCGACAGAGTCTAAGCTACGGCTGCAGTATGTGTTAACATTGCAATTTTCAGTAACTTTGCCCCCGTAGGGAGGCCGTGCCGTCAGTGCACCTCATGCGGTGCACTGTAGGCCAGGGTCCTGCTATAGGCATTACCTAGGTTCTTTGCAGCGTTCCTTCGGCTCTTAGCTCCAACCTCTTTCATTCCTTCTACTGTACCTCCATTCATATTCTCTTTCATCCATCTTGCTTTCCACCCTCTCTTAACAGTTGTTTCATAGTGCGCCTGCAAGGTTTTCCTCCTGCTACGCTTTTCGAACCCCCTTTACTCTCAATTTCCATTTCAGCGCTGAATAACCTCATAGGTCCCAGCGCTTGGCCTTTGGCCTAAATTCTTTATTCTATTTATTCAGTACTTTGTTACACTGATCATCTGTTCCATTCCGGAATGATATACAATAACACAACTGAAAGCAGCACGCCGGAAAAACATTACTTTGTTTGTATGTTGTAGATCTTGCTGGTTTATTCTAGCTTGATTTATTTGTTATATATTTATTTATTTATTTACTGAATGAAAATTTATAGGGCCGGGAAACAGGTTTCAAGCAGGTTTTGTTTTACTGTATGGAAAGCTATTAACTTCTGCGATTAACAGTTAATTGATATGTTTCAATTTGGGAACAAAGCAGCTTAAACAATGTTTTTTTTAAAATCTCTAATAATCCCTTTCACTCTCTCTCATTCAGTGTTCGTGTCTGCGCGCGTTTGTTATTTCCACCTGTGTATGAAGTCCATTAAAAGTTGGTGGAACTCGTAGTTAGCGAGTCGTTGAGGGACCAAGGCTCGGCTTCCCCCTAGACTTTACGTTCAACTTAGCTGTTGCATCGTAAGAGAGAGAGAGAGAGAGAGAGAGAGAGAGAGAGAGAGAGAGACAGAGAGAGAGAGAGAGAGAGACAGAGAGAGAGAGAGAGAGTGCTACATGTCACCAGAAAGAATGTACCTAATCATTAATTGACTACCATCACCATGCAGACGCTGTTCATGCAGTTCCTTTGTTGCATTTTGCACATAACCGGAATTCTTTGTTTACTTTAGTACGTTTGAAATGCTGCTTTCTGTCGGTTCATTAGATTATTCGTTTCATTTATTCGCGTTTTGCTTGTTTTTTGTTTATGCTCAAGCATTCCAAGTGTTGAAGTATTTTCATATATTCAAATATAAATATATGCATATATATATATATATATATATATATATATATATATATATATATATATATATATACATATGTGTGTGTGTATGTGTGTGTATAATATATATATATATATATATATATATATATATATATATATATATATATATATATATATATATATATATATATATATATATATATATATATATATATATATATATACATTTCCATACCCATCGATCTTCAAATTGGGTTTCCTTTTAAACATGTAGAGAACTTCCTCCCTTTCGCATTCAAGTTTTCCTATCCTGTCCTTGTTCTTTCCACAGGTCTTCTTCGATCCGGCATCTGTTTCATCCTCCTCCATCCTTTTTACGGGGTCAAACTATCGTGGCTGCCCTCTTTCAACTATCCTGAGATTGCTTTCCACCTCCAAATCATTCACAATGTCTTCGTTTCGTGTTCTGTCTAACCTTGTGGCACCGTTTATCAGTCTGAGTAGTTCATTTCTGAGTTTTGAATTTTCTCCTAGTTCTTGATGTTAATCTCCATATTTCATGGCCATAGGTCAGAACTGGTCCCAAAATAGTGGTATAAATTATCGTTTTTACTTAGTATATTCCTATCTTTCATCAGTGGATAAAATAGATACAAATCTTCATTAAATTGCTGAGCTGATGATATATTTTTAATTCTTACTTATTTTCATCTCAGAACATAATGCGTAGATAATTAAAATTGCTGCACTGATGTAAAACCTGGCCCTACAGTGAGATGTTCTCATCTCTGGATGTTCTCGATAAGGGCAAATTTCCGTTTTCTCTTTGAAGATATACATTTAGCTGTTTGCTACGGTGTTATTCCATTCTTCTAGTTCACTTTGAAGGTCTCCCCTAGTTCCTGCTACCATCGTGTGGTCATCTGCATACGTCAGATCAATGACTTTTTCTCCATGGGGTTTCTCTCTCTCATACACTTATCCAGAAACAGTGTGAGCAATAATAGTTAGAGGACACTGCCTTGCCTGACACCTGATTTTACATTAAACCATTCATCATTTTTAGTGAGGGTCTTCACTCTGCATCTAGTATTATTTTCTATGTTGAAAATTGCTCTCTTAAGTTTCTCTGGGATCTCATATTTTTCATCATTCATTGCATGCTATGTTTTGTGCTTGTACACGATCGAAGGCTCTCTCTGGGTCTAGATAAACAATATATTCATCTTCATTCCACTACCAGCTTTTTCCAAAAATAATTTTCATGGTGAAAATGATTTTGGTTTTTGATTTAATATGTCCTCTGAGCCTCCCTTCTAGAACTCTCTCGTAAACTTTGAAAAGCAAGTGACATGAGAAATGCTTCTATAGGTTGAGCAACAGGTTTTAGCCCCCTCCTTTTAGATAGGGCGCATCAGATCCTTATTCCAGTCATCAGGTACAGCTTGACCCTCCCAAAGTATAGCTAGCAGTTCCAAAAACCAAGCATTTCAGCCACTGCCCATTCATTTCAGTAGCTCTGCCGGAATTTGATCCACACTCAGAGCTTTGCCATTTCTCATTCTCTTTAAGTGCCTCTTCTAGCTCCCTTATTGATGGGTCAGTTTCTGTACTGGCTTCGGTAGGGAACTCAAAAGTAATTTCTTCATTCAGATTACTAATGGGTGCATTCAAGAGAGTCTCAAAGTAATTTTTCCCACCTAATTCTATTTCTCGTGTGTCTGTCAACATTGTTCTAATATTTGGGTGTTTTGTTGCATACATAGTGGGGTGAGATCCCTTTCTTTAGTTCTTGGCATTTTTGTATATAGGTTTTCTGGTGCCTTGCAGATAATTTTCTAAATCCTTTCCAATTTTCATCCAACTTTCCATTTTTTAAGTTGCCTTCACCCTATCCAGCTCTCTGCTAGCCTCCTTGTAGATATTATGGTCCTCAGCCACCCTAGTTTTCATCCATTTTCTACAGTTTCATTTTTGTCGTAACACATTCCTTCACCTCTGGTGACCACTAAGGGGTTAATTTTCTTTTCTCACCCCTTACAGTTTTTGTCTGAACTACATTCAAAGCAGCGTCTGTAATTCCTCTTTTACCATTCTTCGTGTCATTTGAGTTATTCAAATCATGTAGCTATTGTCTTTTCTCTTTAATTTCCTTCTTGTGCCTCTCTTTAGGTCTGGATGATTTTGGTTTTCTGAGATAAATCTTCCTTTAGGTTGAGCTTTGTTTAATTTAGGTTTATGGAGTTTTAGTTTTACTAATATCAATCTATGATCTGAGTCGAGTGATACACATGGGACTCTCTTCTCATCTTTAAACAGGTTCTTGTTATTTGTGGGAGGTAAGTCAATAATGGACATCTCAGTGTAAGCCCTCATTATGGAATTCCATCTATACCATGTCCATTTTGTACTTTAAAGGTGTTTGGAAAAGGAATTCATTATAGCCATCTGGTTCTGACGGCAAAAACTTATGATATCTTCTCCCCCTCTATTTCTTTCTCCAATACTGAAACCCTTTAATATGTTTTCTATGCTAGTTCTATCTTGTCCCACATGCCTATTTAGATCTCCTGTAATGATGTTGTTTTCTGCATAAGGTACAGATTCTTTAACCTCTTGTAGATTCCTATAGAATTCTTCTTTTTCTACCCATGAACGTCCCTGTTGTGGTGCGTACATGTGGACAAAGCTTATTCTGCTTACAATAACACCAGCTCCACGTCGTTCTCCGATACCTCCTTTATGGAATAAGTGATAAGTGTCGTGCCGCAATTTTGTACCCTCTCCTGGCACGCGTGTTTCACATAATCCAAGGTCATATATATTTCTTTCCTGCATCATAATAATTATTTCTTCCTCCGTTCCTCTGGTGATATTAAGATTAATTGTCCCTTTTCTTATATATTATATATATATATATATATATATATATATATATATATATATATATATATATATATATATATATATATATATATATGACATTTTTTATCACACCGTGATTATATACAATCATGAAGCTACAAATGTCGCTTAATATCAAATCCACGCTGCCTCGGGAATATCCCCGATGGGGAATTATCATCGAAGGAGATTTTATAAGTGATAAATGGACGGACACACTGAGCTAACGTCGACTGGAGTTGCTGGATACGCATCTGTGTCGTGGGATCGAGACTCGCAGTGCCCGTCCATTTATCACTTATAAATTCTCCTTCGGTGATAATTCCCCATCGGGGATATTCCGAGGCAGCGTGGATTTGAAATTAAGCGACATTTGTAGCTTCATGATTATATATATATATATATATATATATATATATATATATATATATATATATATATATATATATATATATATATATATATATATAATTTACATTTGTTCTTGAATAATTTTTCTCACTTTCCAGAAGTACCCTTTTTACCCAAAATCGTCCTGTGCTGTTTACTTAGAGTATGATTTTTGAACAAAACACCCATACTCTTCGTTACTTGAATTTCAATCCCAGTGTTGTTAATACAGTTTTAGGTGTTTTCAGGTTGCTGTTTACCTGTGGATAATTCCTTTTTGATCCAGGCTTATATTGGCTATCGTATCAAGAAAATGTGCACCTGGGAATCGAAATGTCTGGAGGTCATTTTGTCTATTAAGTACATCTAAATATGATTTTTACCATATTTGTTTTTCACAAAAACAACATTTACAACTTTTGATTTATTTGTGTTTATTCAATCACTGGCAACATATTCTGTCAGAAAAGGAAGCAACTGTCAGGAAAGGTTTATTTTTAACTACTTGTTCCCCGAGTAAACTGACTGGAAGTTTCAGGTCTCACGGATGGAATGATTAGGTAAAGTGCAGCAGGCAAGAAATGCATGATATTTTGATATATAAAAACACTTTATCTCACCGTCTTATTTTCAGTTCCATGTATTTTTTGTGTATCGGTGTAATATTTTCCAAAATTTGGTGTTACTTTAGTAATGGCGTTTATTATCATAGTTTTAATAGTAGTAATAATGGCAATTTTTAGCTTTATTTTTAATGGAAAGAGAAACCCACAAGATTCTTTTGTATAACTTGTTTACTGGTAAATATTTACATATTATATTACTTTGATCTCGAGCACTTTCAGGTCCTAACTGTGACCCTTTTTCAAGAGATGGGGTAGTCAGGCTGGTTCAAGGCCCAGCCTGACTACCTCATCTCTTGAAAAAGGGTCACAGTTAGGACCTGAAAGTGCTCGAGATCAAAGTAATATAATATGTAAATATTTACCAGTAAACAAGTTATACAAAAGAATCTTGTGGGTTTCTCTTTCCATCTTCAGAAGAAAACTGAAAGAAGTTTTTGTTTGGTTTATTTTAATAATAGTGTTAGTATTGTTGTTGTCATATGTTATTGATGTTGCGATTTTAGGATTGTTTTAATGTTGTGTAAATACTTGTTATTTTGATGTTCATGGGTGGTCTTTTGATATACTCGAATTTTGCGACTCATACTGGTTTAGTATGAATAATATCCGATGGAATGCTGTTGCTGAGTAAAACAATTGTCAAAAAACAATTCTGGGTGAAAATTTGTTTCTGGGCTAAGCATATGTTGTGGATGAATAAAAGGAACTTATATATCAGATATAGGCAGTTCTAGTTGTTGGCTTTGGAAATTTGATTAAAGGTTAGGCAAATTTGTAGATATAATTTGAACAGTTGTGATGATAGACGTTTTTTGTTGGTAACCATTTAGCGTGATATGTAGAATGTATCTTGAGCTAACAGGCATTGCTTCATTTGTAGCCAGTGACGCCTAACTAATCCAGTTATTCATTGTCTACAGAATAAATCTTCACTTGGGGTAAGATGGGTGTTAGCAATGAAGATTAATACGACGTTTGAAAGATCGATCTTTCTTTTAATTATTCACATATTTTTATTATTGCAGGTGCGCGTTGTTTTAGTGCTTCATGATGCGTTTATTGTCTTGGAACCGCTTCCCAGGATAAGGTTTAACCATCGGACTCACTGGGCGGAGTGTGGTAAGTGTTACATTTTATGTTATATTGATATTCTTTTTCTTTGGATCTTTTTTATTGCCAGCATGTTGATTGAATGCCTTTTACTCTTTGAGAGCTTGGGGTAGAGCCATAGTCCTTGTAATTATTGGTACACCTGATATTACATTTCTTGCGATAAAATCCTTGGTGCAAAAATATCTTTGAAAAGTATTATTCCTATAATGCAAAATTAGAAATGATCGATTTGAGACAGATTACTTGTCCCTATATTTGCTGTTTCATAGTCTTTGGAATGATAGAATTTATGGCTTTTGATCATTTTATTGGTCAGCTTTTGTATTCCATCACATTATGGAAGAAGTAAATTCCAATGCTCTTATATTTCGCATATTTTATCATGTCAGGAAATTGACGATCAAATTCGTGACGAGGCTGCCCTTGCTGAATTAGTTTGTTATTTTTTTAATAGTTTTCAACAAAGGTTTCTTTTATATTCGTAGGATTTCATCTCTAGGGTTATCCTTCCTAATAGAGAGGGTTCTATTGAAAGTTGTATGTGTAAATTTGTTTATTGTTCAATACGCGCTTAAATACATCCATAGATACGTAGATGTACTCTATTACCGCAGCAGAAAGAGAGAGAGAGAGAGAGAGAGAGAGAGAGAGAGAGAGAGAGAGAGAGAGAGAGAGAGAGAGATGGCTTCGAATAATTGTATGCAAATGATGTACATTGTACGAATTGTAAACTAGTAGGCGAACCAAGATGAAAATGAGTTATTATTATAGAGGGAAAAGAAGTGTTGATGGTGGGAAGAAATGTCAGAAAGAATGTTAATAATCAAAAGGACCCTAAAATAAAAGAGACAAATAGAATACGCTCTTACGGGAAATGCCATACTTGCGTATTTGTATATACCCTAAGATAAGAGCTATTCATAAAATATGACAGCATGTATAAGTATATATATGTAACAGAAACGCACGTACACGTGCTGTTGCCTTTTATTCTTTATACAGAAGGAGCCGGATCTCGTGAAATAAAGAGAGCATATGAGGTTCTTAAGTTCTGTCTAGACGTCTCCGCTTTCCTTTACAAGGATCATAACCCGCGTCTGAAAAAAGAATAAAGGCGACTTTGACAAACAGAGTTTCCGTTGCTGTGTCTCGCGTCTCCCGAAAGCACTATGGATGCAAATGGTGTCATCCTTACCTTCTATAGTTTTGTAGCATCTTGGTGTCGGAAATTTAGAATTAACATCTCCTGAGATTGTCAGTTTTCCTTCCTCCCTTCACGCAAATTCTTTTGCTAAAGACAAAAGGAGCGTCGGAGGAAATTTTCCTCTCTCTCTCTCTCTCTCTCTCTCTCTCTCTCTCTCTCTCTCTCTCTCTCTCTCTGTGAGTGTATATATATATATATATATATATATATATATATATATATATATATATATATATATATATATATATATTTGTTTTGGTGAGTGTTGTCTGAGGATTAAATTTTTGAAAGATATTTGCGTGGAGAAAATTAATGTAAATTTCATATTAACTGTGTGGAAGTAACTTTTAAAGAAATTTGTAGGACAATGATGAGGCTGAAGAATCGAATACTTCTGGAGTTGAAGTTGACACAAGTAAGATGCATCAGTTTTTTGGCAGTAGTGGGCTATATGGTTGATCTAAGATTCTAGGGTTTATAGGGTTCCTGGATAGATATAGGTCTTGTGATTAGGAGTCGGAAAATTATGTTTGCTATATAGCTATATAACGTAACCTTGTAAAGAAATGAGTGGCAAGAATGATTATCCCTCTGTTTACTAATACGTTTGTTGAATTGTAATTCATATATATGTATATATATGAAATACAATTCATATATATATATATATATATATATATATATATATATATATATATATATATATATATATATATATATATATATATATATATACATCATATATATAAATATATGCAGTATATATATATACACACATACATATATACACATGCATACATACATACATATTTTGTGGTCATATTTTCAGTGGTTATGTACAGCATAAAATTTCCAAGTTATTGTTGTGTCATATCAGTAAAGCCACCTTTTCTTTAATTTCAATACGTAGTTCCCAGAACTTTAATGAAGGAAATTATTTATTACGTTCCCTTACTATTGATTTAAAGGCACCGTTCATTATAAAACTATGTAGTAAGTTTAGGGATATAGCATAACCGGTTACGATACCAAGTTATTTTTATATGATTTTGCTAAAATGGGTTAATAATAATTATGTAAAATCTTGATAATGATATTAATGTATTATTACCATCAAAATAGTGATAATGATATTAATGTATTATTACCATCATAGTTATCTGGTATAAATGAAACATAAAGAAAAGTTGAACAGAGTACCATCATTATCTCATTGTTAATTCATAATGATTATGGAATTAGAATTATTAGTCTTTAGCACGTTTTAGCCTTTCATATTTCGTAACAAAACTGCCATAAAGGAATCTACGTTGTTTCGCCCCGTCGCGCGGTTGTAGCCTTGCTCAACCAAACTTTTCCACTAGGTATAAAAGAACTGCTTAACCCTGAAGCAAACTAAATTTATTGTATGCGAGACTTGAGATATAAATAGCACATTATGATAACGTTTTCTTTCACTAAAATACGTTTCCTACTAAAATGAAAAGCGTTAAAGCAAAATGGGAGATTTAGAACCGCATGCATCCGTATTCGTCAGAATCAGTGTCGGGCTCCTGCACAAGAAAAAGTCTGTTTTCCTCATGCTACATTACACATGTATACTGCTACCGCCTCTGGGTATTATAACCTCGTTCCTGCTTAAACATTCTAATTTTGCAGCCATTTAACTGTTTTATCCCCTTCTGCTCTCTCAAATGGTCAGTCCAGGTAAACATAACCTACTCCATCTCTCTGTTGTCACACACCTTTGACATCACAAGCAAATTGATTGATAGTAATAGAAGTTCCACGTTTTGTCAGATGGCGTGAAGTCGGTATTTATTTGAACTTTTATTATATTTTTAAAAATTATTTTTTTTATTCACGCTCTTTGACCAAAATGGATGTGAAACCTACACCACCCCCTTAATTATGTGTTGATACTTCAATTAGCTTTAGACTTTAGCTTTTCTCAAATGAGTCATGAAGGTATTTTTTTTTACTTTTTTTATAATATTAATGATAATGCTGGTAATGAAAGCTATAACTAATCTTCAGTTAGATATTTTGAGCCCAATCATTTTCATGAGAAATAAAGTATGATCACTAACATGCGCTACATTCTCTCTCTCTCTCTCTCTCTCTCTATGTGTGTGTATATATATATATATATATATATATATATATATATATATATATATATATATCAATTCAACCGTAGAATCTGTGATTTAGGTAGTCATTTCAGCGCACTGCAAACGAATGCGTGCAATTGTTGTGTGTCTTTTGAATGGTCTAATTGGATTCATCGGCGGGTGAAACAAATGGGAATATGAACAGACTAGTTTGTGGCTGAGTCGTTAATCACGCGATCGAAGCGTCAAAAGATTTTCCAGTCCTTTGTGAAACATGGCATTTATTAAGGGAGTGTTAGTGGATCGGAATGTGCTCATTTTCCTGGAGAGCAGTGTTTATAAATTCAGAACTGGATCGGCTGTTGAGGTTTTTCCAGGCCGCAAATGTGTCGGGAAACGTGTGGTTCGGGAGAGTGGGTTGTACAAAAGTACAAGGTTTAGTCTAGCATTTTTAATTTCGGTGTCTCTGTGTTTTATAAGTAAGAGCTTTTTCAATCACTTCCTTTTATTTACGCAAGTCCATCCTCCCCTCTTTTAGTCTTGTGACACCTGCACCACACTGTTTATTGTATTTGATCTTTGAGTATATCTGACTCATAGACCACTCGGATTTGTGACAATTGTTTCAGCTACCGCCCGCAGACAGCTACTTCAGATTAATCCCTTCCATTGCCAAAATGCGCCATCTTGTTTCTTGTACCGTTTTACTTGGTTACGATAATCCCCCTTTTTTTCAGAAGGTCGCCATACTTTTTTCAAAGGGGTGAAAGGCTTGTTCCCAGGATAGGATTGATTATGTGTATCTGTATGTCTATACATTATATATATATATATATATATATATATATATATATATATATATATATATATATATATATATATATATATATATATATATATATATATGTGTGTGTGTGTGTGTGTACATATATGTATATATATATATATATATATATATATATATATATATATATATATATATATATATATATATATATATAAAGAAGTTGGAACTTAAGTACCACTGTACCAGGGCTTTACCTTTGCAGTCTAACTGCCTCGCATACCAGCGTATTTTCCCAAGCTCCCCGACTCAGCATTGACCCAATTGACAGAATTTCATTCGAATTATCTGAGTGTATATGATAGAAATACTCAACACACACTCACGTGTAGAACAGAAATAAATTTCTGGCTCGCATCAGGATCGAAATCGTCTTTCAATTGAAAGGCAAGGCCGCTGCGGACTGAGCCACATAAGTCATAAAAGATGTTGGAACCTAAGTACCAGTCAGTGTACCTAAGGCCTTACCTGGCCAGGATAACTGCCACCCATACCAGCGTGTTATCCCCAACTTCCCAACATGGCTGTCAGTTAGAGAATAGTATTCTAGTAAAGGAAGGACAAATGACCTAAAACAGGTTACGTTGATTTTATCATTGTTATTAACATATAAGAACTTGCGTATAAAACCTAACTTCCGTGCGGCATTTGCTGACATTTGATGTTAGATGTTTTGTCAAAAGTAAGATGTGAGTCAAAAATAACACCAAGTATAGTCAAAACTTCAAACTTATTGAGTAGAGTCCCATTCACTTGAAGGGGAGTGGAAAATCACTTCGAGATCTACTGATCAATAATGTTTTCGTGTAGCTGCAGTACAGCCTCACAACCCAGTGGCAACACCTTTCACTAATTCGCCCCATATCACAATTGAAGCTTAGGGCAGCTTCATACGAGTTCTTCATTGGTTGGGTGGGTAGAGCTCTCGGCTAGCACGCCGTTGGCCCAGCGTTCGACTCTCCGACCGGCCAATGAAGAAGTAGAGGAATTTATTTCTGGTGATAGAAATTCATTTCTTGTCATAATGTGGTTCGGATTCCACAGTAAGCTGTAGGGCCGGTTGCTAGGTAACCAGTTGGTTCTTAGCCACGTAAAATAAATCTAATCCTTCGGGCCAGCCCTAGGAGATAGTGTTGCATCATCGTTACACTGAAGATTCTTGTTTTCTAGGCCAACAACCATATCATTTGTATACACTAAAAATAACATCAGACCAAGTACACTAACTTGTGGAACGTCAGACACTGTATCTCGGTAACATTTTTTTTTTTTTCATTTCTCACAAACCGTCAGATGCTAAAGAAAACCAAAACCCACAGATAATAAAGAAGACCTGTAACAAAATATATAAACGAGCTGTATGTATTTAATAGTTTGTTTATTACATATCAATTACCTGCTATCTTCCACATCTTTCGTGCATCTCTCATCTCAGAATAAAAATTCAAAAAATTTTTTTTAATCTTACTTTTTTACACTATCTTTAATGAGACCTTCCACCCACAATCTTCAGTTTTTTTTGTTCTTTTTCGTTTTAACAAACCCGTTAGTAAAGGAAAAATCCGGACCTCCATTCTGAATACTTTTCGCTTTTTCCTCACAATACTCTTTCTCTCCTTGTTACGTCTTGAACACCGCAGCCCTTCCTGAAGCTTGACTGTTTTCATGCATATTTCATGGCGTCGCCTTTTCACCAAAACGCTGAGCGCGACTTTTGAATTATGTATCAAAAACAAGATGCTTCATACTTTCGAATATACTATATACATTGCATTCAAATGCTTTTCTTGTGTTTTTTTTTATTTCCTTTGTATTTTATTTGGATTTTGCCTTTATAACTGACGTCAAAAAATGTAGAAGGAAGACATATAGTAGTATTTCAAAAGAAATCCAGGTCACACTGATTGTCGAGATTTGTTACTGTTGAAAACTTCAAGTCCTTTCACAAATTCGTACATCTGTACTTTTTCGCTTTAAAATGAAAAGAAAACTAATGAACCTATTATGAATAGAGGTTAGAGATTAGAATGACGTCATAATTTTTTTTAAACGTTATTTCACCTCAGCGGAAAGTCACCAAAAATCGGTGTTTTAATGTCTCTCTCTGTTTCTCTCTCATATGAAGTTTAGTTATCGTAGTAATGGAGTATTGAATGGAAAGAGCTAATTGCCAAATAGCATGGTCCAATTGAAAGCTAGTAGAATTTCACTGGGAATGAACATTTGGGTTGTGTGTGTGTATGTATGTATGTATATATATATATATATATATATATATATATAGAGAGAGAGAGAGAGAGAGAGAGAGAGAGAGAGAGAGAGAGAGAGAGAGAGAGAGAGAGAGATTGTTACATTACTGATTAAGAGGGAATGGTTTCGGATATTACGGTTGATACTTTATTAGTAAACATAATGTTAAAATTTAAATGCTGGTCCCAGGTAGCTTTGTATGGCTGAATCTACAAACGTTATGTGGTGTTTGATTTATTGAAACATTTGATTTATTTGTACATTCGGCATAATACTTATGGGTGTTTGGGAGTTATACATTTCCTTTACTTTGTCGTTATATTCACTTGCCCATTTTATATTATAAGTTGTTTTGAACACGTAAGATCATTAAGAAGTAAAATATAAACAACGTTGGCAGTTTCAATAATTATATATATGCACAAGTAGAGTAAACAACGGATAATTAATAGCAAATCACACACAGACGCCATATGAAATGTGATTTCTGTGTGCATAAAGGCTTGAATTGTGTGAAATATGGTAGATATCAGTACCCTATGCCTAAAGGAGTATAATTTGCAGGAAAGGAGTGCTGGTTAAGTACAGTATAAATTCACCATGTTGCTAAATAGTACTGTTGAATCAGTGTATTCCAATGCAAGCAGCAGCAGCAGTACAGATTGACCTTACAAAAATATAATTTCTTCCCTTTGTTTAACACTTCAGAGATGATGTAGTCGAGATGATCCACCACCTTTCCTAAGTATTTATATTACTTGTAGATATGAATTGCAGATATCCATTATATGGCGAAGTTTTAGAAAATCCAAGTGAAATATCATGGTATCACTAATAGAACATTAAGGCACTGGTTTTTAAATACATATAAACTCGTTCACTGTTCATACATAAACACATACACAGTCGGGTATTGACCTCTTATTACCGAGTTGTAACACATTTATTGATTTTCACTAAAGAACATGGATGACTGGCATATAAGTGATCATGCGCCGTTAGGATGAAAGGTAATAATAGCTCACCTGCGCATAGATCATCTTTCTTGATGATGCCTGAAAAAGTAGACTGACCAAAATTCAAAGAACCGGGAAAATAGAAGGTGAGGCAGAAGAACTCCAAAGTTGGATGAACGCCATAGACTTACTCAAAAGAACTCTTGACAACCTGGAATACACTTCATCAACCATCAAATCTTCCTTACTGGTCACCAGAACTGTACGTGCTCTGAGCTATAAGAACTGTATTGACCAAGTGCCACGCATGCCTTATTGAGCAAAATAAATCATTATATATAAAAATTGCAGAGCAAAACATATTAGAGAAAAATAAAAAGGGTCCGGCGTCAGTTTGGTCATCATTTTTGTTCCTCAAGGGAATAAAAGAACTCAAGCTTATTCTGTATGGAGGAAATAAAATTAAAGGGAAATTTAGTCCAAATCCTCGACTAGTTTTCAAAATAATGAAAATTCGTTTCAAATGAAACTGCATTGGCAGAACATTTACAAATTGTATCACAAAAATTAGAACTCTCCAGGTTAGATATACTGATCAGAGAAGAGCAAAAGTCGATGGACTTCACATGAAACAGGGCCAAAACATCTAGTCTATCTTTTACAGAGAGAATTCGACTCTGCTCAATAAAAAGAAGAACTGATATAACCCGTGGCCCTGTTGGTAAAAATACTGAACTTTTAATGATAAGCATTGTCAGTAAGATATAGTGTGACTACTGTTACCTAGTGAATTTAGAAGATATTTAGAATTCTTAAAACTTGTGAATGACAAGTTTTTAGCTGCAAGTTATCATCCTCTGTGCAATTAGACGCTGGATTGAAAGGTTATGGCACTGAATCTTGGCTACATCATATTCACCGCCATACGTCAACAACAGAGGGTTACAGAGAGAGTACTTCAATGCTTCTTGAAGTAACTTAGAAACTGGCAGCTCAACTTATGGAAAAATGTAGGTGATATATCCTAAATATGAAACTATATCTTGCATCGGTGCACAATACAATGTAACTATCCACTGTGAAAATATATATATATATATATATATATATATATATATATATATATATATATATATATATATATATATTGTATATATATATGTGTGTGTGTGTGTGTGTGTTATATATATATATATATATATATATATATATATATATATATATATATATATATATTATATATATATATATATATATATATATATATATATATATTATATATATATATATATATATATATATATATATATATATGTGTGTGTGTGTGTGTGTGTGTGTATGTGTGTGTGAAAGGGTGTAGGTATGTGTGTATGTATATATTTTTAATACGTATATATGCATATATATATATATATATATATATATATATATATATATATATATATATGTATGTATATATACATACATAAATATTTATATATATACATATATATGTGTATATATTTTGTATATACATATGTATATATATAATTATATGTATATATATACAGTTATATATATATATATATATATATATATATATATATATATATATTATTTAGACAAATATAAGGAAAAATTACTAATTTAACCAAACCTCCAATTAAAAGGAAAGATATTTAAATGTTAACTTATATTACACAATGTGCATTGTATATACGTTGCATACATAATTACACCTTTACATAAACCTGTAATCATTCTGACACATGTATTTTGTGTGCGTGTGTTTGTGTGTGAGAGAGAGAGAGAGAGAGAGAGAGAGAGAGAGAGAGAGAGAGAGAGAGAGTTTTACATGCCTGGTGAATGGTTTATTAAGATTTGCATTCTATCTTGTAAGGTACGATGATGCCTTTCCTTTTTTCATTGGAACTTTAAAGCTAATATTTACACTGATGTGATTTACAGTTATGTCTAATCAACAGCAAAGACTTCAGAATGCCTTTCTGAAAATTCACCATTAACTTGAAATGTCTAAAGTGCCAGTTCCAACCAGAGCGAACCCTGCTGCCAGCAGGCAATTTCCCGCGAATGTCGATCTGACAGAATCCAAGTGAAAGATTTAAAAGGCAATTAATAATTCCCAGGCATTGTTTAGATTTTGGTCACCGTGTGTTCTTCTGGTAACGAAGATTGGCTGGTTGGAAATGGTGATGAAAAATTCAGTAGTAAGCATTTTCTTTTAATTCATATGTAGAACTAATGTCACTTTAGCGTTCACCAGAAACATACTATTTCAACAATATTCTAGATTTGATCGAGATTAGAACAGCACGTTCAGTACCCGTGGTGGTGACACTTTGTTACTTTACCTGTTATGAATTAAATTTTTACATTAATATTTTTGTTCAAAGAAATGGTTTATTTGAAGCAAGATAGCATATGCTGCAGTAATATTCGAGACCGGTGATGTACCATAATGTCTGAATCTCCTGTTACATATTCAGCATGGCATCGTCATTCACAGTAGTTCTCGAGTTACTTTTGTTATTTGTTCTTTATTCTGCTGTTGCTAGTTCTATTTTCTTCATATAATATGGAGAGGTGCTATTATTATTTTTAGTATTAGTCATCTAGACCGCACTAGTTGTAATGTCAGCATTGTATTATTTTATCTTATCTCTCTTTTATTATTATTATTATTATTATTATTATTATTATTATTATTATTATTATTATTATTATTATTATTATTATTATTATTATTATTATATGTTGTAATATGAACATGCTACAAGAAAAAAATGCTTTGTAATATTTCAATTCCTCGAGGGATTTTTCTCATAATTTGGTTTAATTTATGAAA
Organism: Macrobrachium rosenbergii; assembly: GCA_039081455.1. Taxonomy (NCBI): domain Eukaryota; kingdom Metazoa; phylum Arthropoda; class Malacostraca; order Decapoda; family Palaemonidae; genus Macrobrachium; species Macrobrachium rosenbergii. Next base: position 48,917 of record JANJGK010002906.1, on the reverse strand, counting down.
AATAGGCTATATATATATATATATATATATATATATATATATAATATATATATATATATATATATATATATATATATATATATATATATATATATATATATATATAAAGTGGGTCCTGGGTAATACATACAGTGCCATGTGAGGTACAGTGAGGGCACTACCTGTCGACAAGTCGGGAAGGGCGGTGCTCCATTACATTTTTTTTTTTTTTTTTTTAACTTCACCTCGGTGTGTGTCGTCGGGCAAGTTTTCACTTGAATGTGGAAGTTGATTACATTTCTTATTACGTAAATTTCTTTTACTCTAGGTTTCTATTGGTATCTTTTAATAATGGTTCCTACTTTTTCATTTGTCTTGTACATTTCATATGAGTTTCCTCTTGACATTGTGAAGATTCCTACTTTTATGAATTCATTTTCAGTTGGCGTCTCGTCTCTCTCTCTCTCTCTCTCTCTCTCTCTCTCTCTCTCTCTCTCTCTCTCTTTATTTCCATCGGACCCGAGTTATTAGTTTCATTCTTTTATGTAATTTTTTTATGATTTGTCTTTCCAGTGCGGAAACCTTGTTGGAGATGTTTTTGGTGAAATGCAATAAAAAAAGATATCTGTAATCCGAAGACTTAAATGCTTATGAAATTTGACGTATAAAATTTTGAAGCGTTAAATAAAATCACTAGAAGTGTAAGTTATATTGTGATTGCTGACCAGAGCGTATCTTTAGCACGAAATGCGAACCGAAAATATAACGTTTTGTGGAAATGTGAAAATAGGTTATGTGAATTGTAACTTGTATAAGCAGTGTTATTTTTACTAGTGTGACAATGAAGTAAGAAAGCTGTATTGTGTCTTTCTAAACCTCCTGGGACTCTAACAAAGCTAGAAACGATAAAGCAACTATAAAGGAAATAATAAACTTCTTTGCATGGGCAACGAATAAAATAAGTAATAAGAAAGGAACACCATAACATTTGAAGGTGGTAAAAACATTACCAATGGTGACTACATCATCACATATATATAATTATATACATGTATATATACATATATTTATATATATGTATATATACATATATATGTATATATGTATGTTTATATGTATGTATATGTGTCCTTGCGTAAAGTCGACTAGTCAGAATCCATACTTATCTATATGGATATATTAAAAAATACATATTCCGGATTCACTGTATAAATAACAGCCTTAGGGTCAATTATCAACATTTTATGTTTACTGGCGGAATCTCATATCTTTACACAAACACACGCATTCACATGTATATGTTCGGAAACGATACACGGGAAAAAGTGCTATTTCCCAAAAGAAGATTCAAACCCTTCTGACTCCGCAGCGCTCATACACATGCACATACTTTTACACGCTTACGCAAACATACACATACACTATATATATATATATA
>JANJGK010002906.1:32500-42500 GCA_039081455.1 Macrobrachium rosenbergii | reverse complement strand
TTTAATATACAGTCGATCATCGATATCCTAAGCGGAAAATGCTCTTCGTTATTTATATGCCAATAGTCAGTGATCATAAAAAAATAGATATAAAACTTTAACGACACCATTTGTAGCAAATGAAAAACCTTTATCGCCTATGTTATTGTTGTTACGACTTATGTTTATCAATCCTCTCCGTAAACAAGTAAGGTGAATAATGTCCCCCTTTTTTTTATTCCAAATACCAACTCAAGCACATTCGGAATGAAAATGCAATCCCAATATAAAAAGCTATAAACCACAGTGATGTACCTGGAAGTGTTACCATAAAAATGTTGGAATCGCTCAAATTTGTTGCCTAAATAAATTTTGCTGTTGATAACAGCAACCGAACAAAACATTAAAGCGACTAATGATTGCTGTCATCCTGGGAATTATTCAGTCTAATAAGTTTGTGTTTACAAACAGCGTTGTATGTGTAATTTATTAATAGAACTATTTAAATAGCAATGGATCAATCTGTGCTGAGCTAACAGTGGCATTGACCATAAACTGATGCATTAAACCATACTTCATTTAACTTTAAAATCATTTGGATCCTAATTTTATGTAAGTCTGAGTAACTCTGGTTCCTATAAACAATGTAACTTTAATATCATTATGTGTCACTTGGATTTATGAAGTAATTTTATTTTTGCCAAGCATTAAGTATTTATGCGATATTGTCATTCCTAAAGGTAATAAGAGAGAAAGTCGCCTACATTATGATTTTTAAAATTCAATTGCAAAAGCACGCACGCATATGTCACAAGTTACCTTCGTAGAGAGAGTTGCCGTACTCACAACATCGCCACCTGTGGAATTATACAGCTTATAAAGAGAGAGAGAGAGAGAGAGAGAGAGAGAGAGAGAGAGAGAGAGAGAGAGAGAGAGAGAGAGAGAGAGAGAGAGAGAGAGAGAGTGAAGCTCTCAGATCTTAACTAATAAAATGTAAGAGTTATACAACCACTGCATTGAATTCTGAATGGAAATCTAAATGAATAAATAAACAACTAAATAAGTAAATAAACAGATAAAGAGATAAATAAAAAAATGTTCCAGTGAAGAAGCTCTGACTAATGGCACAAGCTAGCAGATTTAGCAAAGAAAAACACGTTAATTCTCTTAACCTGAATTTCCTGGTCTCATGCAACAATGATTTCCATGACTGTTTCAGAATGCAATATTGCACTTGTTAAATTATATACCTCATGCTTTATGAATGATGACTTCTTCGTGCATAATTAAGATTCTCTTATTGATATTAAGGGACACTTCTCATCGTGATTATAATCTAGACGAGGTTATTCTTTATGATTGCTAGTCTTCAGACAAAATTAAGTAACTGAGCTAAGCTCGTTATCTTCATCTTGAAGGCATATTTGCCACTAAATGAAAGCGTGGACGTCTTTCGCCGGTTGTGAGATTTAAAACGTATCTTTTGCGTCATTCTTCTGATCCTTGAGGGAATTCCCGCATCTGTATCTCGCGAAGTCATCCTTTATGAAAATTATAACATCTGCTCCTATTTGCAGCCAATGTTAGTCTTTCCTCCTCAAAACCGATTAGCCAAATGGAAAACTGGGAGACTGGGTGGTAAAGTTATCACTTGAGGGGAAAAACAATATTAATCTAAGAATATTTACGTTTTTAACATTCTTTTGCATATTGGATATCCATGAATTTCAGAAAAAAAAATTCCTATTGCAAATAGACATATTCAAATCAGATAAAAATAAAGAAGTCCCCTCAAGTCTTCATAGAGCAATTCTTAATTACTCCTTTAAAAGAAAGCGAGGAAAAAAACCTCTGCATAGAGAAAATTACGTTCATATTTCCGTATAAAATTTTACTTCCTTAAGAGCAAAGAGGCATCCCTCATATAAGCTACAACTGATGCTTAATATCAAAATATCTCGTATTTCCAGTCTATAACTTCTCAAGCAGAGATTAGGTAAAGTTGTATTGGTCTAGGTGCACTTTCCCTGGAGAAGTTGAAAAACTTCAGTATCAATAGAGAACTTCTTTGATTAAAGCCCATGTAAACAGAATTGCGACGATCGTTCTTCATTGGTATGGTCTTACATATCACGGGCTGCGCAAAAATGAGTGTAGTTTTTAATTACGAATGTTTAGTAATAAAAAGAGAAAAATGTCACCCTGTCTTTATCTCGCAAACATCCATGAAATATTTATAGCAGGCAAACATTAAACAAGAAAAAATCCAGAAAAATCTTTCCATCCAACTTTTGAAATCTCCTTTTGTACAGATTACTGCGAGGTTAAAAAAACTGAGAGAATTTTGTCTTTAATAGCTCCTGTCATGGTATGAAATTGATACGTCATCAAATAAATTCTCGCGCTATTCAGACTTGCTCATTCTTTTATTTTATTTACAAGAGAAAAGTATAGAATTATAATTTTGAAATACATAGATTTGTGGACGACTTTCAATTGACGTTATAACTTAGAGCAGGTGTTTTGTCTATTTGAAATAAGGTCGCTTGTGTTTGTGTATGTGAGTGTGTGTGTGTGTGTGTGTGTGTGTGAGAGAGAGAGACAGAGAGAGAGAGAGAGAGAGAGAGAGAGAGAGAGAGAGAGATGAGAGAGAGAGAGAGAGAGAGAGAGTAGCAATGGAACATGATGCTCCGAAACAACTCAAGAGTGTAAAATATTATTAATTGTATGCAAGCACATTATGGAAAGTACTGAGATAGTTTCCAATCTTTTACAGTGAGTCCTGATATTGCTGGAACCAGTATCCGTACCATCTAACAAATATTAGCAAATGTGTTAGTAGTTTGCGTTTTATACGGGGGTTCATGACATCTTCCATAAGGTGATGATTATCGACAAGGAGGAGAATATCGAGTAAGGTTTTGGAACGTGTACTTTCTCAATAGACTTCTCCAAATAATTCAGAGCAATTCTGGTAGTGTGGTAATTGGCGGGGATTAGAACTGTACAGTAACTAGAAAGGATTTGACAAACCGCCAACTTGAACTCCGGAATATATATTTTAAAGAAGAAAATTATGCGTCAAGGCTGGATGAAGTTTACGTAGGTAATCTGACTAAGTGTCCATAGCTCAGAAAACAATTCCTGTATCATTTTCTGATCATTCATGTTTTTTTATTTAAGTCTTGTTAATGTAGTGCATACTGGAAAGCTTGCTGGAAATTCAAATCTGTACTATTAGACGATTATAGAATAAAAAACGATTTTAAGATCCTGTGGCAAGATTTTAGGAAAAAATTAGACTAAACTTTTGGTGTATTTTAGAATGTGGGATAGCTTAGTCAAATTTGGAATTCAGAATTCTGTACTCTTGAAGGTGAGATGAACAAGAAGGTAAAAATGGACCGCTATATGAACTTGCTTTTCAAATACATTTCATATAGCTTTTCAAAGCGAGTTCAAGCTTCACTTATTTTTTTTTCTCAAATCCTGCCATAGAATCTTAAATTCATCTTTTATTCTACTATCATCCAATAATGAGGAATTCAATTTCCAGCAAGGCTTTTCCTGTATGCACTACAATAACAAGAAATAAAAAAAATGAATGATCAGAAAATGACACAGGTATTGTTTTTTGCAGTGGTCGCTTTTAATCAGATTACCTGTGTAAACTTTATCCAGCCTGACTCATACGTTTCTTTTTAAAACTATATTCCGGAGTTCAAACCGCGGGGTTTGTCAAGTCCTTGTCAGATAATACTCTAATCCCCACCTATTGCCACATACAACAGATGTAAAAAATATTAAAAGGAAGATTGATGATACCAGCCCTAAATTGCAGAAGGTCTCAAGGTTCAATCAAGAATGAATTATTTAAAAATGAAGAAGATTATATGAGAGTATATCATTTGTAAGCAAACAAGAAGTAAAGCTCAAAAACATTGTTATATATTTTATACCAAAATACGAGGGAGCTGAAATATAAAGCTGCAATTCTTATGTTTAGCAAAGAATGACCCTGTGGGTCCCAGTGCTGGCTTTATGCCTAAATCACATATTCCATTCCATTCTATTCATATGTTCTTACAGTAATTTTGTATAGAATTTTATAAGGCTAGACTGGGAAATCGATTATCTCAAGACTTTTTCTTTTCTAAGCTCAAAATTTGATGAGGCTGACATAGATGATTTGGATAGAGAGTTTTCGAAGAGTGATATTGTTCAGACTAACAAAAAAGAAAGCAGTTTAGAAAGAAACGAACCTTAGGCATAAACTATCTTTCAAATGAGACTTTTGTTGTTTATAGGGATGTAATCGGGAATGATTTTACAAGCTTTTTGTGCAGAATGAAAGCATAACTAATTCTCAACGTCAGGGAATAATAATCATGAGAAAAGTTGCAGGTGGTCGAGAGCTTAAAAACTGGGTGCAGATTTATTTGTTATGTATCATTTACAAAAATATGTGAAAACAGTATTAAAAGTAACCAATACAAAATCATATTTTGTAAAGGGGAAAGGAGGGATTTCTATATGTTTACTGTTTTTTTTTTTCTCTCTCTTTTTTTGGTAGATCTTAGATTTTCATAGCAAACTATATTCAGATTTTTGTCTATCTTCTAGCTAAGAGAATTAAACACACTCTGCATAATATAACTAGTCCTTTTGCAATACTTATGCAATGGCTGTAAAATGTGTAACTCATTAAAATAATGGGCTTAGAAGAGACTTACTACGAGATTCAAAGCCTTTGTCCCGGTGTTTTTCCGGAACAGCTTTTTTTCTGTGTATTTAACAAAGATATTACTTAGCCAAAGTATGCTTTACATCCCTACCTAATTTTGGGCAACATTCTTTATTACTTATATTAGAAAAAAGTTTATTCATAAGAGTAAAATAAAGCAGCCGAAGCCAGTGGCGAAACACTCTAATGTATGGGTTCAAAGTTATACGTGACGTAAACATATGACGTCCCGACTCCTCCCACAAGGTGATGACGACAAACAGTTGTCTATGAAATTCTGAATGAATATTCGTACCTTGTCAAGGCTTCAAGAATGGCGGCTATGATAAGTCATTGTCCCCGTGGTAGCAAGACAGCTTTTGTGATTCGACTTGCTCAATTGTTTAGAAGTGAGGAGGCCCGTGGCAAACCCTACGTAAGCTTGAACATGTAAATGAATAATAGGGCCCTTTTTCGGGTAAGGAGTACACCCGGACATCCAAGGCTACCAAGTTTTCGTCATTTATTGACTTCCATAAGGTGCAGAAAGATAATTATATATGCTATATAAAGCAATAGGTGTTGATTTCTTAGTAAAATATAACATGCGGAACAACATTAAAACTTGCTTTGCCAAAAAAAAAAAAAGCCATGGATTATAATACATCAGTAAATGACCTCTTTACGTCCCAGTGCTTAGGCTTAGCCCGAAACGCCATAATCCACCCATTGATTATGATGTCAAGTTTCCTCATAGGTAATTATGTTAAATAAAGGTTCCATATAAGGGCATGTCATTTCATATGATCGCTCCTGTCCTCTTAGTGACAGAGTACAACAATGGCTGAATTGTAACATTATAATGAAAGCTGTTTTCCTATTCCACAGAATGTTACCGGTATGGTAGTTCGATTGTTGGTAGGCTTTTTTTCTTCAAGGATTCTAGCACTCGACCTCATGGCATAAATCCTGTATACTACTACTACTACTACTACTACTACTACTACTACTACAAAGTGTAAACAAGGAGTATTGGTTGTATTTCATTTTTGCCAGGGGTTGAGATTTTTTCACGAATAGCCAATTATCCATCGAGGAGGAGACAAGTCAATGACGTCATAAGTTACGTCATTATAACTTCGAAAGACATTCCTCTGAGTTTGCTGGCGATGTCTACAAGAAGTCGGTGTTACTCTTATAATTTCGTAATACAGAATACAGTAAAAAATTAGTTAGGAATGTAAGATGACCTGTGACAAAGTGTCATCTTTGTCAGGTACGTTGATAAAATTTTATTCCGGAAAAACAGCGGCTGTGAATCTCATAGTAGTTTATTGTGTTGATAGTAAGTATTTATTTTTGAGTTAGATTATTAAAGTTAGGCTTTTGATCTGGTAGACATGACCTTGTTTGTCTACCCCAATCTTTATTGAAATATCATGATAGCTGATGGACTGAATATAGGATTATAAAGAACCTTGTTTTCTTACACCTGATGAAATATTACTTTTATGATTCTCCTATTATTGATATGTATTTGAAGGTTAATTTTCTATTTTTTTTTTTTATTCAGTTATGAATTTTATACCGAACTGATTCTGTTGAAAACAAACAAAATCTCCCCAGCTGCCATCCCAGAAAATTAAAACGTCATAGTCATATATCAGCTAAATCATGGATTTGGGTTTGATAAAAGTAAAAATTCCAGTTTTAAAGAATTCGAAGTAGAGCTTTGCTGAAAGCGGGTGGGGTGGGGCCGAGAGAGAGAGAGAGAGAGAGAGAGAGAGAGAGAGAGAGAGAGAGAGAGAGAGAGAGAGAGAGAGAGAGTTGCCCCTGGTACAAGTGAATCTTTGTCTGTAAAAATTACCGTTGAAAGAGAATACGTTATTGGTTACACAGATCTGAATTCGTGTAACTGTAATTCTGTGAATAGAAGGAAATGGTCCTTGTAAAGGGTTAATTCATTTCTTAGGGTATTCAGGTTGTCGTTTGCCGAGATCTTTATGAGTAAAGAGTTTACGTCCAGGCTGAGGAACTTTCCACGTTCAGTGGAATACTTAATCCACTAAAATTCTGAATATAGAACTCTACGTGTTTTACGTTTACGTAAGGGAAAGTACCTAGGAAGTGTAACAGGTAATCAGTTAACCATTTTGATTAATTAAAATGAAGGAGCCTCTTTGTGTGCAATGATTGAGCCAGGGGAACACAGTCATTTCTTGGGAGAATCTGTAGAAATATTGTATGAAAATCAGTGTTAAATATGGTGACAATGGAAAAAGAAATATCCCTAGAAACAGTTAAAGTAACTTAGATTCGATGTTGATACTTGCTGATGCCCGTATCTTTTGAATTACAAAAATATCAAGTGTAAGACAAGGGACAGATTTTGATTGGAAACTTTCGTCTGCTAAAACGACCAAAAAGGTCGACCGATGAATAGGAGAGGGATAGAAAGAGATTTTGATCGCTAAGGATGCTCTAAGCAGCCAGAAAAAACGCTAACAGTTGTAATGACATCATAAGAAACACAGCAAATATTGCGTTTTTTCCTCCATACGCCTGTCACCACATGAGTAGTGCTTACGAATGGCAGTTCATTAATCGCAGGAAGAGATAACAAATGGAAAAAATGCGTCTATGGACTAACTCGAGACTTTCCAGATTAAGTTTCCGCAATCTTAGTAATAAATCCAAGTACTTTTTTTTATCATCATAGATCCATATCTTTCTTTTATGAAGCTGATCATTAATATTTACGAGAGTATACGATATAAATTACAGCCTCTATACACTTTATTTTGTCCTCTAACACATGCGTATGAAATCTTATAAACATAAATGAACTGATAATAAAAGTAGCACTAGTGTCGAGCATAAATGTAACTGAATACTAAAAAGAATATGATTCTGAAAAGGTGGTACGGTTAATATTCCATGTCTTCTCGAGAAAGGATGAAAAGTTAATTTGCTGAAACGGAAAACAACGCATATTTATATCTTAAAAGTTATAACAGCAAATTATAGGACATCTTAGAAAATAGAGAACTGGACAAAATTGTGCCAGAATAACACGATTAATATTCATTCCAGAGAGGACGCTCTCGCGACAGAAAGAGGAAAGCGTGTCTTCTCTCCTGGATTCACTCGGAGGTTTCCTCCAGGGAACTTAAGGAAAGATGGGAGGAGACTTTGATGTGATTCTCGCAGTCACTAAAGGATCCTCTCATGAAGGACTCGGACCTGTAGGACTCTCACATAAAAGAAAGAATTCTCCGAGAGTATCCGGCACGTGATATTCAGGGCAGGGAGTTATCTTTATGTAGCGCCATTCTGCGTGTTTGTGTGTGTGTGTGTGCTTGTGGGCGTACCTATGTATAAAAGGTTAAGATTGGCCATACGCAAATATGAAAACATTTACTTACATATATTCCCAAACACATTTATAAACACAAACATTTTATATATATATATATATATATATATATATATATATAAATATATATATATATATATATATATATATATATATATATATATATATATATATATATATATATATATATATATATATATATATATATCACACATTACCACAGGTGAAAAATAAGAAACGGGGTGTAGGTCCTGACCGGTTTCGACTTCATTTCCAAGCCATTGACGAAGGACTGATACAAAGTATGAGAAGTCACAAATATATATACTACAAGAACAGTACTGACGAACATACACAACCGTTAGAGACTACATATCGCCCCCTCAAGCCGGTGTCGAGGTAGGAGTGGCCTTCAAAACTCATTTGGCTAAAAATCACAGTATACTCTCAGGGGACAAACCATACGCGACCTCAGATCCACACCTGACAGGTGTCAGAGAGGCTGAGTTTGGAAACTCATTAACACTACTACCCCCGTACTGTGTTTACAAATATGATAATCCTATTTTCATACATCTTTGCTGCCTACCTTAAAATTTAAACAATTTAAAAATTTCTTTTGATATTAAAGGATTAAGTTTATACATCCCTTGACTGATATTCATATTATGGTTGTAACTTTCGTTTATAAAGCTAGATTCAATTATATTCCTTTCCAGTGCATTATTAGAATATACAATCCTTTTTGTCCCTTCCCAGTTGATAACATGATTGTTCTCACTAACATGTACAAATATACCGCTGTTTCCCTGTGCATATCTCACACATTTCTTATGCTGTTCAGTTCTTTTTTCTAGTGCTTTCCTGGTTTGGCCAATATAAAAGTTGTCACAAGACTTACACGGAATTTTATATACACACCTTTAGTATTGTCAGGGGAGTTCTTGACAAGTACATTTTTCATTGTTTTATTGTTCTTAAATGCGACATTAACACCAAAATTCTAAAGAAGATGAGGGATATCTTTCATATTAATATAAGGCAGAACTAGCAAATTTTTTGTGTTGTAAGGTTCTTTTTGGTTTTGATACATAGTCTTTTTTGCTGCTTCAAATGCACTGTTTAATACACTATCAGGATATTTCAATTTCTTGCCTGCATTCCTAATCTTATCTATTTCATCATCAATATATTCAGGGCTACATACCCGTAATGCTCTTAAAAACATAGATGGAAACACTGACTTTTTAATCTTATTGCTTTTTCCAGAATAGAAATGCACGTAGGAAGAAATATTAGTGGGTTTTCTATACACACTATATTTAAACCCATTACTATTTCTTCGTATGAGGGCATCCAAAAACGGTAAGCACCCATCATTTTCCATTTCCATAGTGAATTTAATTGATGGTACTAATTGATTTAACTTGGCAAAAAAAGTTATTTACATCTTGGTTCCCTGGCCATACACAAATTATGTTGTCAACATACCTAAACCATGTTACATTACGTAGGATTATGTTGTTTAATATTTTCTTTTCAAAAAATTCCATATATGTTACTTAACACTGGGGATAGAGGGTTTCCCATTGCCATACCAAAATTTTGTGAGTAAAATTTACCATTAGATTCAAATTTACAATCTTTCACACATAATTTAATCAGTTCAATTAAAGTACTTTTAGAAAATGGGATATCCAGCTGTGTGTTCTCAAACAATTCAGATAAAAACGCCATCAGATCATCAATTGGCACCTTTGTGAATAGTGATACTACATCAAAACTTACAAGCCTGGATTCACCATTAATCTTTACGCTATTTAGTTTATTTATCAGGTCCACATTACTCGTGATATTAGCATTTGAGATGGTACCTACTAATGGGTTGAGAATATCCACTAAGTACTTCGATAGTTTGTATG
>JANJGK010002906.1:10000-25000 GCA_039081455.1 Macrobrachium rosenbergii | reverse complement strand
GCTATCAAGTATTCTCCCTTTCGTAGATCTGAACGCCCTCATTAAAACCAGAAGAAGGAAACACGATGATTAGGATAAGAATTTTGATACGATTTATGACTAAACGGGACGCATGGGATAATCTTGGAAAAATTTGTAATAACAGCAAATATTTCTCGGAGTGATTACCTGCCACTACGACGAAATAAAAGAAGCAAAAACAACCATTTTAAATGTTGCAAATAACGAGGACGTGGCCTCGTCACAAAACCGTAATGGGCCGCCGTATGCATGCGGTTATTATATCCATCTTTATGCCAGTCATATGTTATTCATCTTCACTTCTCTTCTCCTTTTCCTCTGAATTTCCTTGTCTTTTTCCACCTCCCTTCAGGAGGTGTGAAATTGGTTGCGTCTTCCTGGCGGGTAACTCGTGTGGAACATCTCTTTGTTTCGTATCCATTGCACGCTGTTAGATTCTATTACAATAATTTGTCTTACAAAACGGAGACTGGGGCGTTGGCCTCCGTCCGCATTTCAGCCTCCCGAGGGAAATTCCCTCCTCAGAGTTGCGCTTCAGGAGAACGGCATTCATATGATTCCTTCGATTATTAGAATACCGTAGTCTGATATAGGATGATCTTTGATTCCTGATTTAAAGGTGATAAGGCTTTGACGATGCCTGTGACAGATGTGTTTTTATAGATTTTCAGGTTAGTATAATTATGGGCCATATATGAAATGACTGTGTCCGATAAAATTTTGTCTCTGTTCGTAAATCCCTATTATTTCAATTTATATTATTCTATTATTATTCCCAGATGCTCAATAATAATAATAATAATAATAATAATAATAATAATAATAATAATAATAATAATAATAATAATAATGGAGAAACAAATCCACAGTTATGTATATGTACATATATTCAAAGATAAATCTGCACAGAGAGCTTTCGGGAATCGAACAGTTTCCCGAAAGCTTTCTATACAGATTTATCTTTAAATATATGTACATATACATTACTTTGGATTTGTTTCTCCATTTCAAGACTCATGCTACTATGAGTATTTTTAAATAATAATAATAATGATTTATTTTCTAAGAATACTTTCATTTTCAATCTGTTTAACAGAAAAATATGAATGCAGTTGAAGAGTAGGAACAAAGAATTGATTTTTTATATGCCGTTAACTTTTCCCATAAACCTACAAAAGCACCTGACACCCCCGCCGCTAACGAGTCTAAGCCCACACAGTTCTTTCCATATCAATACACCTTCCATGCACCTCTTCTTGTGTAGCAAAGAAAGTCACGCCCTTTTAATTCCTACTGTCGCCCCTATTTCCTCTATATTTGTAAAATTGAACGATTATTACTATGATCCCTTTGGGGCCTTTTCCATATGCAGACTAACGCATATGCAAGAGCTAATTAGCGCGTAAACCCACACTCGCCTTTATCTAACAAAACTTATAAATTAGGTAAACCGAGAGAGCAAAATTTCAGCTATCATAGTTCATTTTTGGCTGTGGAAAAGCAAACTTAAGATCGGATGATTTCCCGAAATTAAATTTGTGCAAATTACACAAGAAATACTATTATGGAATATTTTCATTAAGATCAGTTTTTACCATGTGCGCAGAAAAATAAATCGTTTGGTTACTCATGTAAGAAGTTTGTTTTATAAACGCTACTAACTCGGCTTTATTGTTACAGGAAATAATTGTTCCTATTATACTCCTGGCCAAGTCTCCAGCACAATAAATCTCGAATCATATATATATACATAAATATATATATATATATATATATATATATATATGTATGTATATATATATATATATATATATATATATATATATATATATATATATATATATATATATATATGTATATATATATGTATATATATATGTATATATATATATATATATATATATATATATATATATATATATAGAGAGAGAGAGAGAGAGAGAGAGAGAGAGAGAGAGAGAGAGAGAGAGAGAGAGAGAGAGAGAGAAGAGAGAGAGAGAGAGAAGAGACAATACAATGCATACAGAAAGTTTCATATATATATATATATATATATATATATATATATATATATATGTGTGTGTGTGTGTGTGTGCGTGTGTTGTGTGTGTGTGTGTGTGTAATGTGTATATATATATATATATATATATATATATATATATATATATATATATATATATATATATATATATACATATACATATATATATAATATATATATATAATATATATATATGTATATATATATATGATTCGAGATTTATTGCGCTGGAGAGACTTGGCCAGGATTATAATAGGAAAAATCATTTCCTGTAACAATAAAGCCGAGTTAGTAGCGTTTATAAAACAAACTTCTTACACAAGTACCCAAGAGATTTATTTTCCTGCGCACATGGTAAAAACTGATCTTAATGAAAATATTCCGTAATAGGAATTCTTGTTTAACTTGCAAAAATTTAATTTCGGGAAATCATCCGATCTTAAGTTTGCTTTTCCACAGCCGAAAATAAATTATGATAACTGAAATTTTGCTCTCTCAGTTTACCTAATTTATAATAGTTCTGTTTGATAAAGGCAAGTGTGGGTTTACGCGCCGATTCGTTCTCGCATATGCGTTAGTCTGCATATGCAAAATGTCCCGAAGGGACCATAGTAATAATCATTAAATTTTACAAATATACAGGAAATAGAGGAGACAGTAGGAATTAAAAGGGCGTGACTTTCTTTGCTACACAAGAAGAGGTGCATGGTAGGTGCACTGATATGGGAAGAACTGTGTGGGTTTAGACTTGTTAGCACCGGGGGTGTCAGGTGGTTTTGTACGTTTATGAGAAAAGTTAACGGAATATAAAAAAATAAATTCTTTGTTCCTACTTTTCAACTGCATTCATATTTTTCTGTTAATTAGATTGAAAATTAAAGTATTCTTAGAAAATAAATTATTATTATTAATATTAAAAAGCTCAGAATTTTTTTGGTATATAATAGTAGAGCAATAATAAAACTAAACCCCTGGACTTTTGCCACGTAGCTTTTGCGAAACTAATGTTGATTGTATGTAATATGTGACCCCGTCTCTCATCCTAACATGCGAAAATTACATTGGGCAATTTCTGTAATCATGGGCACCGTATTATTGTAAATATATGTCTGATTCCTGTTGTGGATGGTAAACATGTAATTCTACTATAATTACTATGAAATAGTATTTCGAACTTTTGCGTATTTATATTACATCAAAATGTTAATAAATAGAGCAGTCGTTATTTCCATAATAATGACAATACAATTTTGAGAGTATACGTATTTTCAGTATTATTACAACAATTATCTGTCATAATTGTTGTTACTATTAGTGCCATAATTTTACCTGTAAGTGACGTCAAACCGACAATTTTTTTTATCTTGAGCTTTTGATGGCATGGGAGGAAAACAGAAAGTATGTATTTCAAATCAGGTTTTAATTGCGAATAAAAAACATAGAGAATCAGCCTCACCAAAAACTATGAAAGGTAGAAAAAAAAAGGCATGATACAGTAATTTAGGATGTTTCCAGCTTTATTTAAGGGTGTAATGACAGTACAATCCGGGATACACCTCCCATCATTAATGTTTGAGAGCTCTCCAGCAAAGGGTGATACAAATATAATAAAAGAACTTAATTTAATTAAGAATAAAAAAAAATGCGTTAGATTTTTTTTATAGCAATTATTGTCAACAGCGAATAGAAGTTTTCCTAAAATTATTCATCTGGAAATAGTGGCCTCACAAATATATCTCCATTACAACAGGTATATTGACCTTCATCGGATATTTTGAAAACACGTGAACGCACGGATGGGCATGAGTGAAAACATGCATATACACGTGCATCTATGAGGACAAATGTAAAGTACAGATGTGCGAGTTCGAGGGTTGTATGGGTAAATTTGATCATGGCAATAGGAAAGCTTTTGACGTGATGGTAAATGAATTAAAGTGCATGATTGTTTTGAGAGATTAAATCCGTGCTTTACGAGGTTAGGAGAGTGGGAAAGGATGGTTGCACTAGGTGATTTTAGTGCGAAGGTAGGTAGCAGAGCAAAATGATGCTATTAGCATAATTGGAGTTCATGAAGTCAAAGGGAATTGTAAGATCTAAATTTACAATTATACCGGGAAAGAGAAAATGATGAGGAAACGTTCGTGAGATTTTATAGATTAATATAGAGTAAATGAAGGTATACGTGACTGGTATTTGTTTGAAGCAAAAGGTAAGAGATATGAAGTTCATGTATGAGAAAAATGGGTGAACATATAGATGCAAGGGTAAACTAGGCGAGTAAGTTTGATGACGAGGCGAGAATAGCAACAAGGTTCTTGGGTCGTTGTCTAGAACTGATATTTCTTAGGAGTCATTATCTAAGATTGGACTACTTGGGGGTCACTTTCTAGGAAAGATACATACATACATTATATATATATATATATATATATATATATATATATATATATATATATATATATATATATATATATATATATAATATTAAATAGCTACAGGCATTTTTTCTTATTTAGACAGCCAACTACAGTTCCCATATGAATATGGTATGATACATATGATTTTATATATATATATATATATATATATATATATATATATATATATATATATATGTGTGTGTGTGTGTGTGTGTGTGTGTGTGTGTGTGTGTGTGTGTGTGTGTGTGTGTGTGTGTGTACACATAAAGGATACGGCAGGACAGCTAATCAGTCAGACATATCAAGAATTGAGCGCAGTGGAAACCAACTCTTACATAAAATCATCTTTATTTGTGCCGACGTTTCAAGATTACTACTAGTCTCATTGTCAAGGCTGCAATAAAAGAATAAACATTGTGAATTATAAATACGTATAAATTATACAAAAATCTTTTGAAAAACATTTCTACATAAGGATAGTTTAGGCATTTCTGGAGGTACCAACCTATATAGAAGGGAGAAGGAGGGCGACTGGAATGTGGGTAAATGAAAGCAAAGAAGTCCGGTTACGACAGGTAGAGAGGGGTGGAGGAGTTTTGGTCATTCAACAATAGTACTGTCTGTTTGATAATTAGCGATTCCAGAATAGAGCGTGCTAGCTCGGAAGAGGCCTTTGTAATGATTTTAAATAGATCATATTCAATGTTATTAAACCATTTTGTGTCATATATATATATATATATATATATATATATATATATATATATATGTGTGTGTGTGTGTGTGTGTGTGTGTGTGTGTGTGTGTGTGTGTGTGTGTGTGTTGTGCGTGTGTGTGTGTGTGTGGCATGGCTAGTGGGTCTCCATTTGGCCCAACCTTTTCCAACATCTTTATGCGCTCGCTGGAAGAGCACATTTTAGATGAGTGCCCTCTGCCCTTCCGCCCATCGTATCATACAAGATCCGTTGACGATACCTTCACCCTTTTCAGGAGTAATTTTGACTGATTTATTCTTGGAGTTTGCTAACTCCTTTCACCGTAAAGGGACGTGAACGACCGTCTTCCATTTTTAGATGTTCTGGTTTTTAGAGGAAACAGTCAGTTTAAAAATGATATTTTTAGAAAAATTACATTTACGGGTTTTAGAACCAATTATTTTAGATTTTCTTTTCATATTTTTAAATTTAACCCCCTTATTAGTTTTCTGTAAAAGAAAACTACTCTGACGGCTTTGTCTGTCCGTCCGCACTTTTCTGTTTGCCCTCAGATCTTAAAAACTACTGAGGCTAGAGGGCTGCAAATTGGTATGATGATCATCCACCCTTCAATCATCAAACATACCAAATTGCAGTGCTCTAGCCTTAGTAGTTTTTGTTTGAGTTAAGGTTAAGTTTAGCTATAATCGTGCGTCTGGCACCGGTATAGGTACCAACAATACAGACCACCACCGGACCGTGGCCGAGTTTCCTGGGCCACGGCTAAGAGTTTCATGGGCCGTGGCTGGAAGTTTCATACAGCATTATACACTGCACAGAAAACTCGACTGCGACGAAGAGACTTCGGCGCAATTTTACTTGTTTACTCTTGTATATAGAGCTGTCGCACTTACGTCTAATTGGTATATATCTTCCACAAGGAAATTACCTTTTTTTTTGTTGTTTTTTTACCAACCACTTCGCCACGGAGCTCGTCAATAAGTTTGTTTACAGGTTTCTTAATGGAGAGCTTTGCAATAGCAGCATAAGGCAACTTTTCCTAAGCTTCCGTTTTTATGCCCGATTCTCATATATGCAAGATGAGTCCTTTCGGGTCGAAATTACAAACGTTGCTCATAAATAATTTGACGAATTAGATGTCAAGCACATACCTGTCAATCCACTCACAACTGGACCTTTCTTTCGATTCAAAGATCGTTTATGCCACCCTCACCAAGTCCTCTGGTATAGTGTACAAATATTCTTGTCCCAGATGTAGTCTGGGAACTTAGGTGGATTCTTCTAAGAGGATGATGAGGGTGCGCATATACTGCCACAGGAGAGTTAGTTTTCATTATAGAACCTGGACAGTCCAGTAGACGCAAATTTAGTAAAAAATTTAAAATTCCCATTAACCACGATGATTTTATTATTCTTGGCCAAAACGCCAACCCAAATGAATTACTGGATGTACAACTGCGGAACAATTTTTTGATGAAGAGAGACTAGAGAGTCTCTCTTCATCAAAAAACTTGTTCCGCAGTTGTACATCCAGTCCACCTTCACCCGCTTGTACCTTTCTTAACCTGTTGTTTTTATGTAAATACTTTTAGTTTTTGTTTATATTTTGTCATGGTAGGTTGGCCCCCAGTGTTCCTCAAATATTTCTTAACCTCAAATTTTTTAATGTATTTTTTATGTAAAAATCTTTTTATTAACATGTGTGCTTTTATATTTGGTGTAATTTTGTACCACGTTTTAATCAACTTTTGTTTATATATACACATACTATATATATATATATATATATATATATATATATATATATATATATATATATATATATATATATATATATATATATACATATATATATATGTGTGTGTGTCTGTGTGTGTGTGTGTATTTTTCATGTTAATTTGTAAAAGTGATTTTTAATCTACTTGTGAATTCATATTTTTATTATTAATTGTACAGATCCCCGAGGATGCATTCATGTGAATGTGAAATGCGTTAGAATAAATTGTAATGCATCGCATGTTTGTTCCTGCCTCCCATGTATATGTATATATATATATATTATATATATATATATATATATATATATATATATATATATATATATTAATATATATATATAAATTTCTGACTCACATCAGGATCGAACCCAGGTCTTTCAAATGAAAGGCAAGGGCGCAGGCCTTTCATTTGAAAGACCTGGGTTCGATCCTGATGTGAGTCAGAAATTTATTTCTGTTCCACACGTGATTGTGTGTTGAATATTTCTATATATATTATTATATATATATATATATCATATATATATATATTATATATATATATATATATATATATGCATATATATACATATACTGTATATGCAATATATATATACATAATATGCATATATAATATAAATATATATTTATAATACGCATATACATATAAATTATATTTACATATATATATATATAATATATATATATATATATATATATATATATATATATATATATATATATATATATACTGTATTTGTATATATTATATAGTATATATATATATTATATATATATATATATATATATATATATACACTGTATATATATTTGTGTGTGTGTACAAACCATATTTCCGATAGCCATCCAACCAAATATGAAAACAGGTAATCCATCAGAAAAGTAGACGGAATAAAAAGTGAGAATTGAGAAGAAAAATGATCCGCTACTTCAGGTCATTTTAACTTGGGCGCAAATTCAGAATTAATGAGGGGATCCTAGAGACTTCGCCTTCATTTGTCTTGCAAGCTTTGGTGCAAAGTCGTAACTAATGAGCAGAAAGCGCGTATTCCGCTCCCCATGTTAATTAACATGTCTATAATGACAGTTAGTCAGGAATGGTTCAGGAACAGTATTACCGGGACATGCGTAGATGCACCGCGAATTTTCGTTGCTAATTTTAAAGTCGCTGTGGTGTGTAAGACTTTTTCGCCCAGGATGATCAGATTTTACAACAGATTTAGTTTACTTTATTTTTAAAAAACCTTAAACGAATTTTCTGTTGAGTGCAGAGGGTCGATTTCATTCACACCTAATGAGTGTCTCGGAAATAGCTAACGACGTTCTTTCTCTTTTAATACGTTTGTCAGGACTTTGGGAAAAGCCTGTGTCATACTTAAAATTTTCTTTATATACTTTTATATTATTTTCTATTATTTCTTTTTTAACACTAATGATGGACCAAGTAATATATACATATATGTGTTATATGTATGTATATATATATATAGTTAATATATTATATATATATATATATAATTATACTATATAATGTATAAATTTATATACACATATATATATGTATATATATATGTATATATATATATATATATATATATATATAATATATATATATATATATATATATATATATATATATATATGTATAAATTTATATACACATATATTTATACATATATATATGTATATATATGTATATATGTGTATATATGTTTAATCTATATATATATATATATATATATATATATATATATAATATATATATATATATATATATATATATATATATATATATATGTATACTATATATATATATTCAATCAGTAAGCTACAAACGTCCTTTAATATCCAATTCGCTCTACCTCGGAAATAATATATTTTCATATATGTTACCGAAGGGGAATTTTTTAGTTGATAAGTTCGTCGTCTCGTGGGCTCGAACCAGCGAAGACAAGAATTCATGGACTACAGTGGACGCATTGCGTGGTTATCAACTAAAAAATTCCCCCCCCCCCCCCTCCTCCCCCCCCCTGGTAACATATATGAAATATATTATTTCGAGGTAGAGCGAATTGGATATTAAAGGACGTTTGTAGCTTACTGATCGAATTTGAATCACGGTGATGTAATAAAAAAGTCGTATATAATATAAACTCGTATATATATATATATATATATATATATATATATATATACTATATATATACTATATATATATATATCATATATATATATAAATAATATATATATATAAATTACTATATATATCCTCACAAACTGTTCACTTGGTGCTTAAAGTTCAAAAGAAAAAAGAAAAAATAATAAGATTGGAACTAGAAAATCTGGCAGTAAAAATAACAGACAAAGGAGGAAGGAGCAAATTAACACCCAAGGTAACCTTAAAAGCTAATTTATTATTTACAAATCCTTACAATTATATACATTTTATAAGTGAGTCAGTTACAAAAGCAAGCTCATAAATGAGCATAACATCAATGACATAGGAACAACATAATAAACACCATAAACATAAGTAGACTCAAAAATACAAATTCACTCAATAAGTAAATATTAAATAGTTCAAAAGCATCATCTATTCAAAAGCATCATAAATAAACAATAGCTTTTCCAGAGTCCAGTTAATCATCTTAAAACGAAGCAGCAAAACAACACCAACATAAATGCAGTGTTAAATACTCATCATATCTGCACAATGCTCAAACCATAATGAAATTGAACAGGCAAAAAACCCTCACACTAAAATTAACTCTTTAATACAATAAACATGTTACCTTCAATGAGCAGGGTTACTCAGAAATAAAAAAACAAGATCAGTTATGTCATCAGACAAAATCAGTCCACAGTCGTCGCAACACAGGATTGATGCCAAACAGACAGCCACACTTGGACGGACTGCTGAAACAGCTACAAAACTGCTTACAAGGAGGGTGCCCAAAACTGACAGCCACACTCAGTTGGACTGTTAACACAGCTGCAAGCGGATTACAGGGACAGTGCCAGGCCAGAAAAGCCGCACTCAGCTGGACTGTCAAAACAGCAATAAGCTGCAAATGGAGATGATGGCCCCGCAGGCACAAGGCTGGTGATCGTCTTCCAACTTTCTCCTCGAAGTCACCAGTGATGACAAAGTTTTAGATGAAGAATGAACTCCCTTGCTAACAGGTAAATCACACCTGAAGAGCTTCTCCATAACTGACTCTCTATGTGCAAGATACTAACTGCTCGATTCTTAGAAATTGACTGACTATGTCCAGCCCAACTTCTCACACGTCAACAATCCTGCCAGCGTGGCAAGACTGGACAGGAGAACATTCAACACTCTGATTGTTTCAAGGGAACAACCACGAAGCGTAAGACTTCCCCACCACAAAGAAAAAAAAATTTTTCTACACACAGCACACTCACTCCCCCCGTGCTGCTACAAAACCGCCAAAAATAACAGAACCAATCTTGGCAAGGTTGCCATGTCAAAAACCGTCACTTGGTTCTTAAGGTTCGAAAGAAAAAAATAGAAAAACAGTAAGACTGGAACAAGAAAGTCAGTAAAATAGCAGACAAAGGAGGAAGCAACAAATTAACACCCAAGGTCCCTTAAAGCTAATTTATTATTTACAAATCTTACAATTATATACATTTTATACAAATGAGTCAGTTTCAAAAGTCAATACATAAATGAACATAACATGAATGACATATGAACAACATAGTAAACACCATAAACATTAAATAGACTCAAAGATACAAAATCAAATTAATATTAAATATTAAGCAGTTCAAAAGCATCATCAATTCAAAAGCATCATAAATAAGCAATGGCTTTTCCAGAGTCAGTTAATCATTTTAAAAATGGAAACAGCAAAACAACACCAACACAAGTGCAGTGTTAAATACTCATCATTCCTCTACAATGCTCAAACCAAGCAGATTACAGGGACAGTGCTAGACAGACAGCTGCGAATGGAGACGATGGCCCCACAGGCACAAGGATGGAGGATGATCATCCTCCAACATTCTCGTTAAGGATGACAAAGTTACAGACGAAGAATGAACTCAGCTAAATCATACCCGAGGAGCTGCTCCATAACTGACTCTCTACAAGCAAGATACTAACTACTCGATTCCTAGAAACTGACCGACGACGTCCAGCCCAACTCCTCACACATCAACAATCCTGCCAGCATGGCAAGACCAAACAGGAGAACAATTGAACAATCAACACCCTCTGATTGTTTCAGGGGAACAACCACAAAACCTATATATATATATATATATATATATATATATATATATATATATATATATATATATATATATATATATATAAAATGCAGGCACGTGGTAGTTGCTAAAGACTAGAACGAATATCCAAATGGGAGAAGAAGGAGACATATCCCAGAAGTCTTTTAAGATTGTTTATTAAAGACATGGCACGACTACGAGCTCAGCTTTCGCAGAGGCTGAACGTGTCTACCTGGCGCTCTGCTCTCTGCGACTCGATATCAAAACTGGTTGCGCTTAGGTTTCTTTCCAAAATGAACGGAATTATAAAGAGGATTAATTCCTTTGAAATAAAGTTTTCATGTTATCCATCCCATGAGTTCGCATGCAAGGTTATTTTTGGGAAATGAGGAATTAAAATGTCCGAGATTGCTGGTTTTGAACATATGTTGAATAACAGGATTATTGTGAAGTTAGCAAATATGAGGACAAGCTCAACAATATTGAGCAGGGATAAACCATCAAAATGGTGAATTTAAGCAGTAGTCTGACCTTCGTTTCGGTGAGACCTGCCCCCTTGAACATGTAAGACGACGTTTTTACTACAGCTTACTCTCATGGTATAGCGAAGGGTATTTTTAATGGTGTAAGAACAGGAAAAATGGATAGTAAGTCCAACATCCCCTCGTCCATCATTGTATATAGATATAAATTGTCCACTGTATCAAATGGTCAAAAACAAAAAAAAACATGCTATAAGTGTGGTAGGGAATCACACATGGCCCTAAATTGTAGCTATAGCCATGATCCTTGCATAGATATTTACAACATGTCGGACTTCCTTGCCATTAATAACTCAAATTCATAAAACAAGAACCTAAAAGATGGAACAGTGAAAACACAGAGGCGGCAGCCACCACGGGAGATTCAAACAAGCCGTCTTTAAATGTTGTCTGGGTGACCAGTAGATTCCCTGAAGAACTTAAAGAACAAAAAATACGCCGAAGTTTCTTCGGCGCAGTCGAGTTTTCCGTACAGCGTATAATCAAGGCCGCCGAATTATAGATCTATCTTTCGGTGGTCTCGGTATAATGCTGTATGAGCTGGGCCCATGAAACTTTTAGCCACGGCCCGGTGATGGTATATCTTATAGCGTTGTCAGACGCACGATCATGGCGAACTTGAACCTTGAATAAAGTAAAAACTACTGAGGCTAGAGGGCTGCTATTTGGTATGTTTGATGACTGGAGGGTGGATAATCAACCTACAGTACTAGTTTGCAGCCCTCCAGCCTCAGTAGTTCTTAAGATCTGAGGACTGACAAAAAAAGTGCGGGCGGACAGACAATGCCATCTCAATAGGTTTCTTTTATAGAAACTAATAATAACATGCCTAGCTTTTTTAGTTCAACCATGTCAGTGTTTCCAGTTACTGAAAAATCCTGATCCTTAGGAACACACTCCAGTAGAAATAGATATTCGTCGGCCATATTTTTGCCCTTAGTAAAAACAAAGGGAGAAGGGGGGGGGGGGAACTGATAAAATTCGGTGTCTTTCTGTGAGACAGGTTGTCAATATATTATAGATGTCCAGTGTTTTATTCATGTAGGAATTAGAAATTGACGTTTATTTACAATTATTAATTTTGACCAGAAGACTTGTCGAAGGTGATTGTTTAAACTTAAAAGATGTTATCTGAAAAATAGAACGATGTTAGAATAACAGAAAGGATATATGTCCGAATGTCTTTTAAAAATACAAAAAAAGAAACAATACGCGCTTCTGTTGGACCAGTAACGTTTCGACATGAGGTGGCACTGCGGAATAGCAAGCAACAGGCAATCCAACATTTTGGCAGCTTTGTAGTCACCACTATTTTCGAACACATAAGTATGACCGAAAATATTACCAGAAAGATGGAGCAGTGAACATTCATATTGATAGTGGAATAATGGAATCTAGTCCCTTTCATTCTTATTACTGTATCTCCATTCATAAATCTTTCTTTTTTCTTACTTTCCGCCCTCTCCTAACAAACGATTCGTCGTGCAACTGTGAGGTTTTCCTCTTGTTACACCTTTCAAACCCTTTTACTGTTAATTTCAGTTTCAGCGCTGAATGACTTCATAAGTCCCAGCGCTTGGCTTTTGGCCTAAATTTTATATTCGATCCTATTCTATACAGACATTTGGGAGCAAATGTTTGGGAAGAAGGTAGAATGAAGGAAGTGGCGGGTCAAAGAAAACGCGAAGCAAGAACGATAGGAGGTAGTATGCAAAAGATTAGGAAACCCCTTGGAGTGCGCATGGAAGCCAAGGAGAGAGTGTATGAAAGGAGTGTTGCCACCTCTTTCCTAAATTCAAGGGAAGCACAAATTTTTAATGCAAATGGAAGCGTGTAAACGTTGTAGAATTTAACTGTTTACGTAGCACATTTGACGTAAGAAAAAGTGAAGGATCTGAACTGTAGAGATAGAAAGACATCAGACGGTTAGTGTAAATAAAATGATGGATGAGAGATTTTTGTTTTTTGTTGAAAGAATGAAGTTTGATGGAATAGGATAAAAAGCGCCTACAAAAATAGATTTCATCAGCCAAGAAACGAGTGAGTTGAATGGCACTGTAAATGTGTGTTTGGGTGTGCAAAGCTACTGATTGTAGGGAAAATTCCACGCCTGGCGTTCGCCCATGATCCAACAGCTAACGTATACTGTAATTAGGGCAGTGAAAGTTATCTTATCTTTCCTTGGCAACCACCTCTTGCCAAAGGAAAATAGCGTCATTTTGAAAAAAACGTCATACTACATCTGTAGCGAGCGAACACAAGTTAAACTTAAAGACAAATCTGATTACTATAATTGCTTGCAACTTAGTTAGCTGAAAACATAAGATTCTTTCCCAAGTGAAATACTAAAATTCCTTTAGTGGAGTCTGGGAAAAGAAAAGAAGGAAGAATTGCCAGAGTAAACTACCTGTTGCTCTTCTTTTATTGAAACTGCTACTACTACTACTATTTTTATTGTCACTGTGGTTACAGCGGAGAAAACAAGTTCTATAGCACAGTTTGGTTGAATGATTGAATATGGAGTTGGCACTGCCATATTCCCAAAATCTTGAATAAAAGCTGCAATTTCATTTGCCTTAAATTTACGGAAGAATGATCTACAGGAATGAATGTCCTAAACTATTATAATTACAATATACTTCATGCTGAATACACGATTACATAAAGCATTAGATTATTACCAGATAAAACAGAAGTGGATTTCATTTAACTTAGAATTTAAATTACAGATTTTATGATACTACTACTACTACTTCTACTGCTGCTAATAATAATAATAATAATAATAATAATAATAATAATAATAATAATAATAATAATAATAATAATAATAATAATAATAATAATAATAATAATTTCTGAATTAAAAATACACAGATTTTATAGGAAATAACGTCATACACTTTCAAAATATTTACGTTGTTTTTCTTCCTGCACCATTGTTCGTATTCAGTATATATTTAGCATCATAATTGACATCCCACTAATTGACTATACTAAAATGCAAAGTAAATAAATCGAAGTTAGGAATATTGAAACAATGCAAAAGAAAATAAGGAGAAAATTTGGGTATAGCTTACTGGTAAAATAGTCACCATTTGAAACAAAACAAAACAGTATAACAAAAGGAATTCTGCTCCTCGCGAAATGTCTCTGGAATTCGGGGAGTCTCTCTCTCTCTCTCTCTCTCTCTCTCTCTCTCTCTCTCTCTCTCTCTTT
>JANJGK010002906.1:0-7500 GCA_039081455.1 Macrobrachium rosenbergii | reverse complement strand
TCTCTTCTCTTATAAAAGCGTATTATTAAGAAAGAGGAGTTAATTAATGTCTAGGAAATTTCCCGAACTTAATATCCTTCATTTCACAGCTACATCCTCCTTCCAATTACATCATTAGCATTGCGATGGTGATCATCTGTTTCTCTTGCTCTTATCACGGAACGAGAGGACTTTTTATGTCTTGACAGGAAATGACGTCGGATGATCTGTAGCCCAATAGCATCGAGAGAGACAGAGAGAGGGGTAACAGTCGCCTTAATACAAGTTAACAATATAATTACTAGAAAAAATGACCTCCACTGGAAACTCTCTCTCTCTCTCTCTCTCTCTCTCTCTCTCTCTCTCTCTCTCTCTCTCTCTCTCTCTCTCTCTCTCTCTCTCTCGTGCCATTATTCTCTCTGCTCTTCGTTATTTTATATAGTTTCTCTATAGTATCGTCAAGAAAAGGTATATAGGAAATTGGTGGTTAATTTTTTCGAGTGAACAATATAATAATAATAATAATAATAATAATAATAATAATAATAATAATAATAATAATAATAATAATAATAATAATAATAATTGAGGTCGTGACTGGAAAGAATATAATTGTTACAAATAGTTTATGTTACAAGGGCCATTGCTAATTATTTTATTCAGATCCGCTTGTTTTTCTATAAGTTTTGTTGTATCCCCAACAGCGCAGCCTACTAAGCATGCAGCGGAGATTTTTTCCACTTAATGGAGCCTGAACAAACAAAAGCCCCGTAGGGAGGTAGCGCAGTCAGTGCACCTCATGCGGTACATTGTAGGCATCACTTAAGGTTCTTTGCAGCGTGCCTTCGGCCCCTAGCTGCAACCCCTTTCCTCCATTTTACTGTACCTCCTTTCATATTCTCTTCCTTCCTTCTTGCTATCCATCCTTTCCTAACAATTGATTCATAGTGCAACTGCTTCGAGGTTTTCCTCCTGTTACACCTTTCAAACCTTTTACTGTCAATTTCCGTTTCAGTGCTGAATGACTTCTAGGTCCCCGTGTTTGGCCTTTGGCCTAAATTCAGTTCAATTCAGTTCAATTCAATTCAGCTAACAAGAGAATAGGCTGAGAGTGAGGGTTCAACAAAAAAAAATTGGTCGGATGATAAGTGAGGGAGGCGGTTCCATGGGAATTTTCATCCAATACCCCGCTTCCTTCCACAATCACTCTCTTTCTGAGGTGTTGGAGGACAGATAGTTTTTCATAATAATGCCAAGAAAATTTTGCAAAGCCTATTTATGGCCTGCATTTTACCTATTTTCAGAAGTAAAAGTTAATTTACAGAAGAAATATGCATTCTAACCACCCACTTAGCGCTAAGATCCGCACAGTGCTACGAGCCGTAGCGATACTACTCATAAGTATCAGAAAATGAGACAGATGGAAGGTATAGTGATATGGAAATAAAAAAAAATTAAGACTTTTTACATAGGATATGATAAATCGATATTTCCTGAAGGATGGATTGAAGAACTTTCTTCTTCTTCGTTTAACGTGCTCTTTCCCATTTTTCATATGGGGTAAGCACGATGCCTTCTTTCGAAGGACTTTGATTTGGCGTTGGGTTAGGCCGTAGCGTCGATCGGCTGCCCTGCCTGACATCGCTTAGACCCTGGTAGCACATGTGTATATGTATCATGCCAAATCCCCAGCTTCCCTTTCTCCCTACAGCGAGGAGACGTGAGCGGGTAGGCCACAGTTCGAGACGTGTGAGGTGTCTGTTATGTTTTTTAGAAGATGTTGGAATGGCTTTGTTTGTGTATGTATTAGTCTGTAACACCCATTTGCTTTCAGCAAACCTATCCGTTGATTACGTACATAATCCCGGGGTGTCTACACGGATAGCAAAGTGTCCGCCCCTCTGACCGGCCGGCTGCGGATTTGAACCCGCGACACAGACTTCTTACGAAGTCCGAGTCTGCTGCTCTACCGACCGAGCCATCGAGGCTCTGATGGCTTGAAGAACTTTATTCGGAATAAAAAACAAAAAAACTTATTTTGAAAGCGAAGCAGAAAAGGCTGAAACTACCAAGAGAAAAGACTCAGAGGAATGGAATGCAATACAGTTAATGTAGTCTGTTAGAAATGCAAGTTATTCTTAAAAAATGTTATGGCTGCATGTCTTTCCATTCCATTTTTTTGTGGATCTTTTCCTGAATGCAAGGTAATTATGTTTATCGTACACGGGGATTGTACATGAATACGGTTGAAGGACCCTTTTCTCTTTCTCCCCCCAAAATGTATACTCAAGTGCAAAAATATACGCACACAAACACACACACGCATATATATATATATATATATATATATATATATATATATATATATATATATATATATATATATATATATATATATATACACATACATATTTGTGTGGGGAATGTGTATATATATTTATGTATGTGTAAGTGTTTGTGTGTGCATGTATTTGTGTAATTTACCGAGGGTAGATTTTACAAAGTAGAAAAGCAGCTGATTCTGACATCAGTGAGTAATTATTGTTTCAACTTGGATAACGATTTGTTCAGATCATGTAATCAGAAATTAAAGAAATAAATAGTTTTATAGCAATTTCGATGCGTGTTGCCAGAACATAGATCTCGCATCGATTAAAAAAAATGCTATTGCTGTTGAAATCTGTCTAAAAAACCAAATATCATCCTGAAAACGACTTAATTTCTTTAATTCTGATTACAAGTGAGTGGTGTAAGATTGTGGCAACGTGTGAAACTTCGCATCTCTTTCTTCCTTCAGTTCTCTAAAGATGCTGCGCCAAACAGTTCCTTCTCCCCCCCCCCCCCCCTTTCCTTCCCAACCTCCTTTTTCCTCTCTGTTTTAGCTTCTCAGAAGCATCTGGTCAGTATTGACATGTGCACCTGAAGCCTTAACTCAAAGCCCAACCTAGTATCTCGAAGATTGAAGGCTGGTTTGTACCTCGTCCCCGGGAGAAGTTTCAGGAGCTTTGTTTAGTGTATTTTGCTTTCCTATTGTCTACCGAAGGGTCATAGGTAACCTGACACCTAATTAACCAAAAATAGTTAAACATATATCTCACGTTTATTCCTTAAACCGCAGAGAAAGCCTGTAAATTACAAGCGCCCCCTCGAGGGGGGATGAATGAGTTATCAAATTGGTTTTTCGCGGAAATCACCATTTCCTGTTAATATATATATATATATATATATATATATATATATATATATATATATATATATATATATATATTATATATATGTATATTATATATATATATATATATATATATATATATATATATATATATATATATATATATATATATATATACTAGCTGACCAACCCGGAGCTGCCCATGAAAACTCAGAAGGACTCCAAAATATTTTCCTGCACCTTCTTGTGCTGACTGTCACTTTTATCCTGACATTACTGTTCTGAATGTCCCTTTTATCCAAATATTACTGTTCTGACTGTCTCATTTATCCAGATATTACTGCATATATATATATATATATATATATATATATATATATATTTATATATATATATATATATATATATATATATATATATATATATATATATATATGTATGTATATATATATATATATATATATATATATATATATATATATATATATATGTATGTATGTATGTATGTATGTATGTATGTATGTATGTATGTATGTATACATACATACATACATTTATATACATTCTCTTATCTCGCGTCCTGGAAAACTGTCAGGCTGCCTCTGTGATTTTTTTGGGGGGAGGGGGGGCGAGAAGCGAATAAATTGACTATCTCCTTGGACAATAACTCAGTGCCAGATACCGCAAGTTTTCTTTTCGAAAGCTTCGTTACAGGAGAGCTGCAGTATCGGCCACTGCTTAATTATTTTTTGTTAATATTCTTGGCAATAAAGACGTATACTCTTTTTTTTTAATTCTCAAAAATTCCCCATGGAAAGACCTCAGAATAAGATTTAGATACTGCTTATGTTTTTTTTCTTTGCAATATGGACGGAATTTTAAGAAACTATTTTGTTCGGTTCTCAGGACTTCCTCATTTATCGTCATGACAGTTCTTAAAAAGACCTCAGAGTAATAAATAAATAAATAAATAAATATATATATATATATATATATATATATATTTATATATATATATATATATATATATATATTTATTATTCTGATGTCTTTTTAAGAACTGTCATTACGATAAATGAGGAAGGTCTGAGAGCCGAACAAAAAAGAGTTTCTTAAAATTGCGTCCATATTGCAAAAAAAAATAAACATAAGCAGTGTCTAAATCTTATTCTGTGGTCTTTCTATGGGGAATTTTTGACAATAAAAAAAAAAGTCTCTGAAAAATACGTCTATATTGCCAAAAATGAAAGAAAAAAAATTAAGCAGTGGCCGATACTGCAGCTCTCCTGTAACGAAGCTTTCGAAAAGAAAACTGGCGGTATCTGGCACTGAGTTATTGTCCAAAGAGATTGTCAGTTTATTCGCTTTTCGCCCCCCCCCCCACCAAAAAAAAAATCACAGAGGCAGCCTGACAGTTTTCCAGGACGCGAGTTAAAAGAAAATAAAATGACAACGAAAATTACTTCATTTTAAACCACAATGGGAACGGGACACTTTCCGCTGTTCCTTGTAATGTCCTGAAGGTGGGCAGGGCGAAGACCCCGATTCCTTCGGGAATTGGAGGATCCTGACAATAGTAAGGCTGTGGGTGCTTTGGTATATATCGAAGTTTGGGAAAACTGGGTTTATGGCTACCAACGGCGCTCAGGGGAATATTACTATTCTTGTGTCCTGAAGGTGGGCTGCGTGAAGACCCCGTTTCCTTCGGGAATTGGAGGATCCTGGCAATCACAAGACTGCGGTTGCTTTGGAATGGAATGGAATATAAAATTCAGGCCAAAGGCCAAGCGCTGGGACCACTGAGGTCATTCAGCGCTGAAAGGGAAATTGAAAGTAAAAAACTGTTTTAAAGCTGTAACAAGAGGAAAACCTCACAGTTACACTATGAAACAATTGTTAGGAGAGGGTTGAGGAAAGTAAGATGGAAATGAGAGACAATGAACGGAGGTACAGTCAAAGGAATGAAAGCGGTTGCAGCTGGGGGTAGAAGGTATGCTGCAAAAGAACCTTAAGTAATGCCTGCCTTGCGCCGCGTGAGATGCACTGACGGCACTATCCCCCCGACGGGGTGTGGATGCTTTGGCATATACCGAAGTTTGGGAATACTAGGTTTATGGTTACCAAACTACGTTAAGGGGAATATTATGGGGCACAGGAAAACAGTGATACTCAAGTAAGTTTTGCACAATTGGCAAGAGATGGATGATGAGTAATTCCATCTACTCACATTTCAAATGAGGAGAAAATTCAGTCTTTCATATTTAAATCTGTTGTTTTCAGTCTACACTGAATTAACTTTGACCTGTTTGTATGTTCTATGAGACTTCTAAAAGACTTTGTTTTCCGTGACGCACGTCATATATTACTTTCAGAAAAGCGAAAATCAACAAAATATATATTTTTACATTTTCAAACATGTTCTTCATAGAATACTAATTCACCAATATCTTTCACAGACCAGCTGGATGCAAGGCAAACGAAATCTTTCTTTTTTCACAGACCAATTACATCTTTGAAATAAGTTAGGGTACTAATTTATCTTAGTACGAAAATTGACATTTTCAGGATTATTTTGTTTAATTGCAATAAATTAAAGAATGCCAAATAAATGAACATAATAAAACATGCTACTCCTTTCTAATGAAAACCATAATATTCTCTGGAAGCTTGAATTTCAAGCCAATGGCTCCTGTGGTGGGCTTGTTCCATATGAATAGGGTTTATCTTCTGAATAATAATAATAATAATAATAATAATAATAATAATAATAATAATAATAATAATAATAATAATAATAATAATAATCTTTGGAAACTTGAATTTCAAGTCAATGGCTCCTGTGGTGGGCTTGTTCCATATGAATAGGGTTCATCTTCTGAATAATAATAATAATAATAATAATAATAATAATAATAATAATAATAATAATATATGAAGGGAGTAGACCCTCTTTTAAACAGGTCTTATTAAAAAGGATGGCTGTATTATGCGAATTTATCTTATATAGTGTCTTTTCTATCCTCCTTATGATTCGCTTTTCAGGCTCAGCGATGTTAGTCAGTAACTGGCCGATATTCATGTTGGAAAAGGACAGTGTGCGGAATATTGGAAGTCTTTTATTAAAATATCCAATCAGAAATGATCCAGTTACTGACTAACATCGCTGAGCCTGAAAAGCGAATCATAAGGAGGATAGAAAAGACACTATATAAGATAAATTCGCATAATAATAATAATAATAATAATAATAATAATAATAATAATAATAATAATAATCTTTGGAAACTTGAATTTCAAGTCAATGACTCCTGTGGTGGGCTTGTTCCATATAAATGGGGTTCATCTTCTGAATAATAATAATAATAATAATAATAATAATAATAATAATAATAATAATAATAATAATAATAATAATAATAATAATAATAATGTACATTTCATATCTGACGTTGACTTCTCTTTCTATTTATCAATTTATTTTTTCTTTTTTAATAAATGCTCTTTCTATTTATCAATTTATTTTTTCTTTTTTAATAAATGATCTTTTCTTTCTGTATTTCCCATTACCTTCCGTTACTTCTTTCTAATGAACACCATAATATTCTTTGGAAGCTTGAATTTCAAGCAAATGGCCCCTATGTGGGTTTGTTCCATATGAATAGGGTTCATCCTCTGAATAATAATAATAACCAACCCAACAGAAACCAAAACAGCAACCGCCTTGGAAAAGGCGCCTAGAAAAACAAATCATGATAAATCTAACATAAACGTCTGTTTAAATTTGAGAGGTTCGTTACCTAAGTACAAATTTTCTTTGGGCATCAAATTTACATATATATTTTAGGAAATAAAACTCTGGTACTAAAAGAAACAATAATATTTTATCTTAGAAGGAATGAATCTCTCTCTCTCTCTCTCTCTCTCTCTCTCTCTCTCTCTCTCTCTCTCTCTCTCTCTCTCTCTCTCTCTCTCTCTCTCTCTATATATATATATATATATATATATATATATATATATATATATATATATATATATATATATATATATATATATATATATATATAATATATATATATATATATATATATATATATATATATATATATAGAGAGAGAGAGAGAGAGAGAGAGAGAGAGAGAGAGAGAGAGAGAGAGAGAGAGAGAGAGAGAGAGAGAATGTAAGTCATTATTTTGTCGGGGTGCTGAAATATTTTAATCTTCATTCAATGAAAATGCGTCGAAGCAACCGAATTAAATACAAATATAAATCAGCTTCCCGTCTAAAATAAATTCAGGTAACACACGCCAACATTTACACATCTACAAAAAAGATCTACTTTAAAGATATTA
>JANJGK010002904.1:0-2500 GCA_039081455.1 Macrobrachium rosenbergii | reverse complement strand
TTTCTTTATTTATTTATTTTCATTTATTTATTTTTATCAATTTATTTATTTTTTTTATTTATTTTTATTCATTTATTTATTTTTATTTATTTATTTATTTATTGTGCGATGGAAGGAAGAAAATAAGTCCATTAAAAAGTCCACTTTAATAAAAGGCTGAACTTCTATGTGAAGTTATTTCAGAACTGGTTGCTGGTGGGCTTGTTGTCGGAAAGAAGGAATTTCCTGTGTCAGAAGCAACTACAGGTATGCTGTCTTCCTTCTCCTATCCTCCCCGCTATTCAAGAAACCCTGAGGACATAAATTAAATAAGAAAAAAGTAGAGGCAAGCTCTGCTAAATCATTCAATAATTCAATAAATAAACTTAGGGGTTAAATTAAAATTAACTTGAATTCTGAGCAATTGGAAATAAAGGATAGCCTATATTTTGTAACCCACTTAACGTGGCAACCACCTAACCACGAAAGGTTTGACGATCCGAAAACTTCGGCGTAAAGTAAACATAACAGTTGGCTACTAATGTAAAAACTGCCTCAAATCCTAACAACTTTCCTAGGGTAACATGCAAAGTTACAGCAGTGATAAATTACGAATATTTTAAATACCAAATCCACAGGGTTTATTAATTGGGATTCGAGCAATGGAATATTTATCTACGATAAATAAATTGACAGGGAATCACTTTAGAAAGTCAGCATATCTTTCGTAATGACGTACCTTATCAATTCTATTCCTCGGAAATTCGGCGAAGATGGTGTATTGATGTTAAAACACTTGTGGCTGGTCTCGTCTTGTGCAGGATGGCGGAGAAAAGAGGGGATATATTACTCCTCCATTAAAC
The DNA here is from genome assembly GCA_039081455.1 of Macrobrachium rosenbergii. Taxonomy (NCBI): domain Eukaryota; kingdom Metazoa; phylum Arthropoda; class Malacostraca; order Decapoda; family Palaemonidae; genus Macrobrachium; species Macrobrachium rosenbergii. Next base: position 1,658 of record JANJGK010002904.1, on the reverse strand, counting down.
GACTTCGACAAACGATAGATAACATTCCTCTTGTAAAAGCCAGCCGTATGTCCAGTACGAAAACCTTCTTTCAACTGCCTTTTTTTTCTTTCCCCTGCTGGCAATGGTTCCTTTAGATTTCGTATTACTGTAAAAAAAAAAAACAAGACCACCAACAGATAGTTCCGAAAGGGTTGTTAAGTAGTTTACGCTTCAAAGGATTTACCGTCAAAACGAAAATAAATAATATGCTGGGTTTCCCTTTAAGCGCAAACGACCATTAATTATTATAATGCATAAGTTATCACTGGGTAACACAGGTTTACCCAAAAAAGGAAAAATAAACAATTGAATATATAATTAACTAACCAACTACCAACAACAAAAGGAACAAAACCGTTCTTTAAACAGATAATTTTCAACATTATTTTTCTTATTTATCTATTTATATTTATTTATTTATTTTTATTTATTTGTTTTTATTTATTTATTTTCATTTTTTTATTTTCATTTATTTATTTATTTTTATTTACTTTTATTTATTTATTTATTTTTATTGGTTAATTTATTTTTACTCATTTATTTATTTTTATTTATTTATTTATTTTTATTAATTTATTTATTTTTATTTATTTATATTTATTTATTTTTATTTATTTATTTATTTTTATTTATTTATTTTTAATTATTTATTTGTTTTTAATTATTTATTTTTATTTATTTATTTTTTTTTTATTTATTTATTTATTTTTATTTGTTTATTTTTATTTATTTGTTTTTTTCTATTTATTTACTTATTTTTATTCATTTATGTATTTTTAATTATTTATTTTTATTTATTCATTTTTATTGATTTTTATTATTTTTTTTATTTATTCATTTATTTATTAATTTTTATTTATTTATTTATTTTTATTTATCTTTTTATTTATTTTTATTTATTTATTTATTTTTATTTATTTATTTTTATTTATTTATTTATCTTTATTTCTTTATTTATTTATTTTTATTTATTTATTTATTTTTATTTATTTATTTTTATTTGTTTATTTATTTATTTTTATTTACTTTCGTTTATTTATTTACTTTATTTATTTCTTTATTTATTTATACATTTTTATTTATTTTTATTTATTTTTATTTATTTATTTATTTTTATTAATTCATTTATTTTTATTTATTTATTTATTTTTATTAATTTATTAACTTTTATTTATTTATTTTTATTTATTTATTCATTTTTATTTATTTATTTATTATTATTTATTTTCTTTATTTTTATCTATTTATTTATTTTTATTTATTTATTTTTATTTATTTTTATTATTTTTATTTATTTTTTATTTATTTATTTTTATTTATTTATTTATTTTTATTTATTTATTTTTTATTTAATTTTATTTATTCATTTTTATCTATTTATTTTTATTTCTTTATTTTTATTATTTATTTATTTATTTTTATTTATTTATTTTTTATTTGTTTTTATTTATTTGTTTGTTTTTATTTATTTATTTTTATTTATTTATTTATTAATTTTAATCTATTTATTTATTTTTATGTATTTATTTTTATTTATTTATTTATTTATTTTTATTTATTTATTTATTTTTATTTATTTATTTTCATTCATTTATTTATTTATTTTTATTTATTTATTTATTTATTTATTTTCATTT
>JANJGK010002902.1:90000-106894 GCA_039081455.1 Macrobrachium rosenbergii | reverse complement strand
CACTCTTGTGACAATTCTACTGAACGCTTTTTTCTGCAGGAATTTAATATGTAAACTCAGTAGGCGATCTCAAAGCCTTTTGCCTGATTCCGAACAAACACCAAATGCAAGTTTTGAATCTCAAACTGCATGTCAAATCAGCCCTGAAGAAATGCTGACTGTGAAGCTGCTACAAAGATGGAAATACGACCTCTGCAGTCGAGGAGAGGGAGACTGCTGGACGCTTGCACAAGGCCTCTATTTCTGCTTTCTGCAGTGGAGACCTGGGCACTTAGGAAGAAAACAGAAGCTACTTTGAAGAGGTGGGAGAACCCAAGAATCATGGCAGGTGCACGAGAAGATCAATTCAAGGATGAAGTGATGGAGGAGATATGGACAGCTGCACAATGGGTGAAAAATGGACTGTGATCTAAAGCGTCTTGATGGTCTGGACAAGAGATGAGGAGCATTTGACTAGAAACAGCATACTGTACACTGACAATGCAGACCAGGAACCAGCAAGAAGGAACACTGCAATCCTGGAGAAAAGCCATAAATGAAGGCCTGCACCAGATTCTAAATCAGAGAGAACTCAAGGATCAGTTGCTAACACTAAAGCCAATACCCAGAGACTTGGTGACGCAGAGAGAATGGGACCCAAATGGTTAAGGAATCTCTGGAGGTATAAAGCAATGCAAGAATTCAGATGCAGAAGACAAGGTTTCAGCAGACCCTGACCCCATTTAACACTATCAGTTACTAAGCCTTTGCAGGTCCCATCTATCAAAGAGCTACTTCTGTGACAGGCAACATTTCACTTCACACACTGTCTGTGACATTACTAATCAAAATATTACGGTGCTCATTCTGGTGTCATTATAAAGCAGATGACTTGTGTTTTGTGGTATGTTAACTTTGAAAACGAAGGGTCAGGATAACAAGCTGAACACTGCCAAAAGTGTCAGTCAGCCAGTCAGTGCATCATGAATAACTCTCAGACTGGCTTTTGAACAATGTGTTTGTGTGTCATCAAGCAATCCACAGATTCAACACAGCTTACATTAAATACTACAAAATGCTTGATTTACCCCATTATTTAGGGTCATACTCTCCTCTTACTGCAACTACTACACTTTTAGTATAAGCCTTACCTGCAGCATGCTACAGAAAAACCACCATCACATTGAAGAACCCGTTCGCTCGATAGTTCGTCAGTCACAATAAAGGATACCTGTAGACAAAATTAGTATCAGAAGGTTTATACAGTAGATACAATACAGTGTCAATGATTTTATTGTGCACAAGGCACTTACAGATTTAGTGCTGATGTTCGACTAACTCAAGTGCTAAACACACAACAAAATGTCATTATTCAATTTCTATGTCCCTGGACATGAACTGCAAGAACAAGTTCTGTACAGATTAGCTTTCAGTCCTGTTAATGTTCTGGGTTCCTCAACATCAAAATGAACTTGAATGGGTCACCCCAATATCTGCTGATTGAATGCAAAAGCAGAAAAATAAAAATGGATAGAAAGTTAATCCAAAGCTTTATCTTTGACAGTTTCCTTATACATACACCACTGGAAAAAAGAAAGATATGGTGTTGCTGTAGCAATGCCTTGACCAAACCTTCAGGAAGAGAGAGAATCATAGTAGCAATTGTGGTGACAAGAGACTGACCCAAAACAAAACTAGGGCATTCATCGCTATTATCATCTGGCAGTTTGACAAGACCACAACTCTCACTGGGTTGGCCCAAAGAATTTACTTCCTGAACTTGATACAGCGTCTGTTGTTGGCTGAGGCTTCTGATTATCTGTCAGTCTTTAAGTCTCATTATTCACGTGAATAGGGGACAGGTAATTCTGGTCTAATATATTATGTAGTGTTATAAATTCAATCATTATTGTTACTTTCATTAAACGGTTAGAGGTGGTGGTGTAGGCGTTATACATTTAAGAAATATAGATAAAGTATGCTGTATTTCTGTTGGGTGTTTGTAAAGCCAGGCCTCTCATTCTCTTTGGAATGGGGCAATGGTTGCTGTCGTGATGTCACGAGACATATGGTAGACGGTAGTTGGAAAAACAAAGGGTGACGGCAGGAGGTCAGGAGTTTGTGACTGTGGTGGTGACGGAAGGTTGTGAGCGCTCTCAGATATGGTTTGTCGCTTGGGTTCAAGTCTTTCTCTTGTTTATTGAAGTCAAGAGCTGACTTAGGCGAACAATACAACATGAGAAGGTCAAATTAAATAATGGTTATAAACTGTATTAGTTAGGCTATGTGTTGATTCAGTTTCGACATCTGCATGAGAGATGTGTGACTGTTGGTCTTGACCTGCATTGTCTACATACAGGAAGGCTTTGGGTCAAGTATGAGAAGGTCATAGGCCTCCTGGTGTGGCACATTTGAAAGAGATCCATTCTTTGGTATGAAGAATGTGGATTGCATCTGCTCTTACTCGCTGCAAGGTTCATTGTTCCAAATATTCTTTAGTTTATTCATGATAAAGGGTTTTAGAGATGTTAAGTAAACTCTAAATGGAACTGGCACCTTTGATCTGGTCAGTGAACACGCAAACTGTGCAATTAGTATCTGAGGCAGCTGAACTACTTCAGAACAAAGTGCAGCCAGAAGAAAAGCTCATTATTTTTGTTTACTAATTGGGGGAGGAAATTTAGGCCAAGTTATACATCCATATATACGCTACCAGTAGGGGAATGCATCTGCTCTCACGTTATAGCTATCTAGAGGACATCGTAAACAGAATAGTTTTCAGTCAAGAAAGCTTCATTGATCCTAAGGTGCTGATACTGAGGAAAGCACTTCCATATGTTAGAACTTTGTTCTTTTTTTTCATTATCTTTAGTTTACCCTATTTTGTTATTCGTTTTATTATCCCCATCAGGGTTTTGAGTTTTCTTCCTCCACGTTATTTTGAGTTTCCATTCCTGTTTTGATCCTTGGCCTGTTTTTTCTCAGAGTCCTGTTTTCGGTTTGCTTGGACTGCCGAGGTGTAATCAGAAGTCCCTGTGCCCTAGTAGAGCAGTCTAGTTCTGGACCCTGTGTTGGTACATTTGGATTACAGCAAGTTCGCACCTATATTCTGCAAATGTTCGCTTTTCCCTTGCAATGATATACTGTTGCAATGCTGCTGCCTCATCTTGCTGTAGCCTTGGGCCAGTATCTGCCTGGGGGACCTTGCTGTGAGCAGGTATAAGTCTATTACTTGATTCTGGTGACGTAAGAGAGACGTGCACCTTTCGTGTGGAGGTCGTTCCTTTGGTCTGCAGACTTTAAAGTATAGTGGGGAATACCTTCCCGCTCCTTTGACTCACGTTCAGCCTTTGGAGTGTTGTGGGGGGCCCCTTTCCGCCTTGCCTTTCTCTGTTACGTCCCACTGGATCAACAGGCAGTTCCTCATATAAGGATTTTTGTGGAGCTTAAAACTCTTAGTGGCTACTTTGTCTTTGTTAGGGCATCTTAGTTTTGTTCATTGTTAGGCTTCGTTCTGGCCGTTATTTTCCCTTTCTTTTGGGACCCTCCTATTTTTGAGAATGTATGTTTTTGGTTTCTCTAATTAATAGTGTGGGTGTTTTGCTCAAATTATTATTGTATTCTTGGTAATTGTGTGAATGTTATTCATATACTGATGTATCTGTAGTGGTTCTGCAATCATTTCTATCTTTATTGTGTTTGTAAATATATTATAATATTTTGATTCTGGTATCTGTATCCTTCTCTGTTAATATTTGCACACAGACTGTTATCTTACCTATCATGACTTTAACTTCAATGATTTTTCTGCATAGTCTGGTATATGTGCGATAGCCCTTGGAGAAGGTCCTGACACCTCCTGCGGGGCATTCAAGGGAGGGACTTTAGGGTTACTGATGGATTTGTTCTTGATGAATATTAAATCTTGTTTAATATCTAACACAGATTTAATTTTGTGTTGACCTGCATTCTTTGTTTCAGGGTTCGGGTCAAGTGGGGTATTCATCAAACAGCCGTGTGAACAGTTTGATCGTAGCCACCGAGATTAGGAAGGCCGCATGGGTATTCCCTTTAAATCCGGTGAGGTCAGCGATAGTTGGCCTAGAGGAGGACCATAAATTAGTATCTCTTGACCTGTCGTACGAGGAGGTCACGGCCAAATTTCGTCTGTGTGGACCTTTGTTTTTCCGTTATTTTTAATTCAAATACCTGAGGAAGTTTACTAGTGCCCCAAAGAAGAAGTGGATTTCTTGTGATCTATATTTATAGTGAAGAATAATAAAAAGTCCGTTGACAATGCCGTATAAATGCTGTGTCCCCAAGTGTAACGGCAACTACGTTACGGGACCGAAAGTTCACTGCTTCTCTTTCCCCAAAAATGAAGAGGAACGTAAAAAATGGACCATAGCCATTCATCGAGAGAATTTCACTGCTAATGAGCATAGCAAAGTAAGTTTCATCTCAAGTTCATTTTATCTCTTCCTACTGTTTTCTCATTTTCTCTCTCTCTCTCTCTCTCTCTCCAATATCGCCTGTCTTTTTCTTACTCTCTCTCCAATATCGTCTCCTTTTCTCTTACACCTTCTCTTCTCTTTCTCTTCACAGTACTAGCGTTTTTATCTTTATCTATATGTCTAGCGATCTATCTATCTATCTATCTATTTTCCTATGTATGTCTATCTCAAATCGTACCCTATTACTCTCCCAAACCATCCCTTTCCTCCATCTCCCTTTCAATGTACCCTTTATCTTCTAATGTCAACTCTTTCTCATTATATTGTTAGTGTATCTACATTTCTCGCTCTCTCTCTTAACATTATGTGCTATTGTACGTTTAGTGTGAATAAGTAGTCACATAATACGTGAAGAATTGCTAATTATTGTCACATCCCTGTCACACTACAAATTCATAGTATGGAATACCAAATCGTTTATGGCACCAGTAAAGTGTCTAAATGGAATACAATTATTCTTTCCAGGTGTGTGAATTACATTTCAAACCCGAAGACATCAGGAAAGAAACATCGGCGGTTGATGAAAAGACCGGCGTGACAATAACAGCAAAGTTACAACGCCCTCGGCTTTGCAAAGGTGCAGTGCCCTCGTTGTTGCCAGGTTGTCCTAAATATCTTAATGTAGACACCTGCAGAAGGGAATCTCCTGATTCTAAAAAGCAAAAATTAGAAATGGCAGCTATTAAGTCTGCAATTGAAAAGAGTGTCACTGATGATAATGAATATCAAAACAAAATTCAATTCAAAAGCTCCAGTGAACTACTTGGAAAACTTAAGTTAGATAAATACTGGAAAATTCAGGAGATTGATGATAGTGTATTGATAAGTCATACTACTTTGCTGCCAGTACCAAAAATTGCTTTATCTTTAGTTGTGCACTCTGACTGTTCTGTTGCTGCTTATGTTGAGGGCGTTGCAGTGAATAGGTGTGGTAATTATGTCATTCCATCTCACGTTTATGATACTAACATCTTAGAGTCAATCCTTGATAGGTTGCGAATGTTTGACAAACAGAGCAGTAGTTCACTGAACGTAATGAGTGTATTACAGTTAGTTATCTCACTGCTGACAACGGTTTTGCAGGATCAGTCATACAAGCATATAAATACATTGAAATTTGTTTCTGAACAGCTTTATTTATTAACTTTGGAAAAATATGAATATTCAACTGATTTACTTGTCTTGTCATCTCTTTTATATAATTTTTCTCCTAGAGCCTATAGATTTATAAGGGATAAACGGTTGTTGATATTACCTTGTTGTACAACTATTAGAAAAGTGTTCATATCAAAACAGTTTAGTCCTGAAATTGAACAACATGATGATGGTTTTCTATCATACATTAAAACAAAGCAAAATCATTGTTACCATCAGACAAGACTGTAATATTAATGGTTGATGAGATTCACTTTTCATCATATTTGGATTATAAAGGTGGTAGTATTGTTGGCTCAGCATTTAACAGTAATGAAGCAGCAACAAGTGCATATGCCTTTATGCTAAATAGTATTGGTTCAAAATTTCGTGATGTTGTCCATATAATTCCAGTTCATATGGTTCTAAAGAAAGTAATAATAGGCTTAGAGAAAATTGGTTTTAATGTACTTTGTGTTGTGTCAGATAACAATAGGATCAATGGAAAAGCAATGTCATATTTTGCAAATCCACCCAAGTTATCAGTAGAGTACCCCCACCCTGCACAGTGCAATAAACCTTTGTTCTTTATGTTTGACACTGTACATATTTTGAAATGTGTTAGGAATAACTGGCTTGGACAGAATGGTATGATGTTCCCAAAATTCTCACACGATGGAGACCATAAAAAAGAAAACCTCCTATTTGCTCCCTGGAAAGCTTTGCAAGAGCTTCATAAGTTAGAATCAGAATTGCTACTAAAATACTCTTATAGGTTGTCAATGAAAGCCCTAAGACCACCTTCCTTTGATAAACAAAATGTAAATTTAGTACTGAAAATTTTTAATGAATATGTTATTCAAGGATTGTTTAAAATTGCAAAAGAAAGAAATTCATCATTTCACTATAATGTAGCTACTTTTATAGAAATAATCTTGACTTGGTGGTCAGTTGTAAATGTGAAATCACCATATAAAGGTAAGAGACTGAATAATAAATATTGCACCCCTCTCACAACTGATGAAAATGATGTAAAGTATTTATTTCTTAATAATTTCTGTAATTGGTTAGATATTTGGGAAAGCATACCAGGGCAAGGAGGGAGGTTGAGTTAAGAGACTTTTACTGCCATGAAACACACAAGTGAAGCATTGCTGAAAGTCTGCAAATACTGCATAGATGACCTTAAAATGCGTTACATTTTACCTGGTAAATTTCAAACAGATCATCTTGAGAGTAGATTCGGCCAATACCGTCAGCTTGCTGGTGGCAATTACAATATATCAGTGCGCCAGATGTTTGAGTGTGAGAAGAAAATTCGTCAAATGTCAGTTTTAAAAGTGGCTTTACCAATTCAGGACAAAACGGTATTATTAAGTAACTTTGGAGAAACAAACTGGGAAATGATGGATATCAAGGAATGCCCTGAACATTATGAAGTAAATATAAATGTAACCAATCATGATTTTGATAAGTGTAAAGACATACTTCCTGTTATAGTTTATTTAGCTGGATATTGTTGTCATACAATCAATAAGAAAATGAAATGCACATCTTGCTATGAAATAATATCGCGCAATGATTATGGTAATGAGCCACCAGCCAGTTATGATTACCTTCATGGCATAAGTAGAGGATCTCTTTGCTCTCCTGATGTTATAACTGTTAATATTGTGCAGTATAACTACATCATTATTAACAAATTAACACAAAATGACCAATTCAGAAAAGCAAAAAACCAAAGAATGTTTACACTGAACACCACTAATAGTATTCTTGAAGCAAATGGAGTTGGTTTCCCCATGGATTACTGTTGCAATGGACATTCATTAAATAAAATTCAGCAGATGATCATTTGGGCCTCCACCAACTCCCTGCTAAATAATTATTGTCAAAGGGAAAACGACTTAATTTTAATCAATAAATGCAATGCAAATGATGGTAAAAAACGCAAATTACAAACTTTAAGTAAATGATATTTTCGATATAATTCTCTGCCAATATAGCATAACTTCATAGTTACCATTATTATTCTATATTGAGAAACTTTTGACAAAAATAGCAGCAGTTTCATGAATTATTAATGTCCAGTGTATATATCATATTTTGTATTCAAAATTTGTCTAAAATTATTTTTATCTGTATTTACTGAATAATACTTATCATAATAAAATAATAGGTATATGCTACATATTCGTAGTAAACATAAAATCATCATCAAAGAAATTTACTTTATCCTTATCCTTATTCAATGAAATGTCATATAGACATAAAGACGATAGAAAAAAAATAACAGTAAGAAAACTGACATTACTGCCGAAACTCCCAATATATATACTTGTATGTACACAAACACACACACACATACACATATGTATATATATACAGATTGGAGAAAACAGAAGACAAAATTTGCGAGAGAGAGAGAGAGAGAGAGAGAAACAAAAATAAGAAAGATAGAAAGGAACGCCAGACCTTATCCCCAGGTAAGGCCTACTAAAGGAGCATGGCCTTGGGGTGCGTCAGGCCTCCCTAATCTCGGTGGCTACGGTTTGATGATGGGATACTATTACTCCAGTGTGGCATTCCTTTTGTGATACAGAACACCCAAATACAACCATTTATTCAGTCTGCTCTGATGCCACTGATGGTCAACACATTCTTCCTTGCAGACAGAGCTGCAAAAGAGCCAAGGAATCGGGAGAAGGCCAATTTAGTTACAATTAACTGATCTGTGATTAAAAACAATGTCAACTGTTACTCACAAACCTCTTACTTTATCTTAATTAAAGAGGAGGATGCTGAGCTGCTGCACTGCCCACCAGGTGCAAGGATCCTGAGAAGACCAAGGCAGCTCCCTGGAGGATAGTCAGGAATAAGGAAACTCAAGATTCCATTCCAAGGGCAAAAGGAGTCAGGAGCTGGACTGCCATTCTTCCAAAACAAGCGGATAACTTCAGAAAGTGTGACAGACGGAAACCTCAGCAGATTGCCCATACAGAAACTTGCCTGTTATAGCCGCTGGGCTCAAGTAACTGAAGAAGCATCTCTACCCATAGATAATGCAACTCAGAGAAGAGCCTGAGAAATGCGAAATGCACAAGTTGAAACTGAACAAGAGTTTTTTTACTTATCTAATCAGAACAGAGCATAAATAACAGCTGTAACTCACTGAAATGCAGGATTTTTAACCAAATATCAGAAAAGAGACCAAACCTAAAGTGAATCTTGCTAAAAAAATAATTTTATAAACGAACCAGTCTATCAAAAGGGTTGAAGGGAGGCAGGAACTTGAAGTGTCTGAGAAGGCAAAATCAGAAGTGAACCATGAGGTAACCTGGTAGCTGTGAAGTCTGGGGTCATAAAGCCTCCTACTAGCCACCTATGGAAAGAGTTCCAGCTGAAAACCTGCGAAGCCACTGCTAACCTAATAAGACAAAGGAAACAATGATGTAAAAATGCATATTGTGATGACCATCTATAACCTCAGAGGAAATTGCACACAGGCAACCTACTGCTGTTCTCCTTTTTGCTTCTAGTGGATTACAGTGTCTAAAAAGTCACACGAAGAAGGCCATGGTAATGTAATTGGCTTGTAACAGGCAACAGCAAATACTAAACAAAGAAACATTTCAGAAAGAAGTTGATACAATTTGCTGCTGCTTCTCAAAGAAATAATCTTAAAACCAAGGTACAAATACTTGCACATACCTTGACCTATTCTTGAGAGTTAATAACAGTCTTCAAAAGACAATGATCACTGATGCATTACCACTCTTGACCACTCAAATCTCAAAATATACAGTATGAAATTATGTAAAAAAAAAAACACACACACAAAAATGAGGTTTGTTATAGCTACAAAATTAAACATTAATATGTAAAAAATCAACTACAATTCTTCTGAACAGAGTGATCAATAGTCATGGCCACTATTTCTAATTGCAATTAGTAATGAAAAATATACTATTCCATTAATTGTGTTTCTTTAAGAAAGAAAAGGCATAACAGAAGAGCCAAATGATGCAAATGAAAATACTAAAATAAATATATACTGTTAAAATAAAATGACTTACAAATAACTGAAGAAATAAATTATTCCATCACTAAAATATAAGATCAGGCACTGTAGCAATTCTGATGTCCATTATTTCAACAAAACCACAAAGTCACCTTGCTAGAACCCTGCATGGCTTGCCTGAGGAAGCTTTCTTAAATTATTACAACCTGTGATAGATTATCATTACATGATAATCTATCACGGGTAGATTATTACGAAATGAGGCAGATTATACCAATCACTGGAACAAAACACCTGACTCCTAGGGCTGAGTATTTTGACAACATTTCTGGACAGAGGGCTATAACTCTTGAATTTTCAACTCAACATTACGATTTAACATTCTTATAAAACATAATTAGCTTCAATTTTCTTCAATAGGGAACTAAAGGCCAACAGACAATGCCTACCCTGGCAATGGCAAGGCTAAGCAATCTTTGAGAATAATCAAAGAAGATTGTACTCTGTAAGATAAATATCAAAAAAGAAAATTTAAAATCAAACAAGGATTAGTTGAAAAGTAAAAGGCAAACAGCAATGCACTTGAGGTCAAACGGAGACTGAAGAGAACCTTTAGTACCATCGACAGCAAGTGATGCACGTTACACTTTAACGGGTGGACCCACACAGTACGGTACATGGGTGCCGCAGATAACAAACAACACAACAGTTACTGCTGTCAGCCAAGAACCAGCAAGCCAGCACAGGAGCTAATGACCTGAGCAACCTCCTCAAGCATTCTTGGACAAAGGCCAAGGGTCAGGGGAACACAGAAATAAGCAGAGACTTTGAATTCTGGAGAGAATGAGGAGAAGAGGAGAGAAATGAAGAGGCAGGTGGCAAGGAAAAGACGATGCTGTGGTGGACACAGCATCAGAGAAAGAACGTGTTTAGAATAACACAGCAGTAAAGAAAACAGAAATAAGATGTGCACGGGAAAAAGTATGAGGAGGAGGCAAGGTAGAACAGTAAAGACAATGCTTCAAGACTCTTCTGAGAAGATAAAGAATATGAACTGGAGAATGCTGATATAATAATAAAGGGATCAATACAGAATGCAACATCTGGAGAGTTTAGGAGAGTCCTGCACGTGTCAATGAAGCAGCAAGAGAATTAATCATGAAGGAATCAACCTGAATACATGGACACAAAAGCCTATTCACAACTGGCAGACACTGCATGCATTTAGAACAAGTTTCAGGGGCCATTAACTATCAGGACAAAATATCCCATGTGGAACAGACGTAATGGAAATAAATAAATACCAATATATACATCAGCAGATGCATATACAGTACACGAATGTAACCAACATTTTGGTCACAAAAAGGAAAGAGTGCAAGGTACTTTAAGGCAGCACTGCAGAGGAGATGGGGCCACAAGAATGAGAAGAAAGATCATGCAAATTATGTGGTAAGGTTAAAGCAACTCATGATAACAAGCAAAACACAGAGGAGGACGACTGCTGAAACACAGTGTGCTCAAGTGTGAGTGATGGAAGAAATGTTGAAAAATCTGTAAAAATGAATGGCTACATAAGAAGAAACATGCACGAAAAGGGAGTTATATATTGATATGTCTTGAGAAAGCACTGAACAGAATACCTAGAGAAGCAATTAGACTGGGACTTACACAGGCAAAGGGCACAAGAAGGACTTACTAAGTGTTGGAACTTTATCATGGCATTAGAACTTGCATGAATATAGTGGTAAAAACAGCCAGAGAATTTGAGATAAACATTGGTGTCCATCACATATCAGCACAGGGCTCACCACCATTAATCACAGTCATAGAGGAAGTTACAGCGCAATGGTGTTAACATCTGTGTCAGAGAAAGAGGTCTTATATAATGTTTGAAGAATGGAAGACTGAAAATCAAAGCAAGCAAAACTAAGCTTATGATGATGGGAGAGAAGGCTAAGAGCAAGGCATAGTCTAATATCACATGGGAATCCTAACTGAAAATGCATTAGATGTACGACAATGGAGAAAAGCCTTCAAACAACTAACCTCATGTGAGGAAAACCTGATGTAAGAATGTCAATGAAGATGTGTAAGATGAGTACAATACATGCTTGGAAATTATTCCAAAGTTCTCATTTATAGGAGAGACATACTGGTGATCTTAGAATTGACTTGGAGTACATCCCAGCAGGAGGTAAAATCTGAGCCCCAGAAATAAACAGTATTAAAAATTCTCTACAGTATCTCTTCAGCCCCAGATGCACTGTTCTGTCTCTGCTCTTCACCAGTTCCCTCTGGTCTCTTCTCAGCCGTCTAATTTCTGTAACTTACCTCAGACGTCTCTTTGCTTCTCTATTATTCCCACATTAAGATCCAGGCCACTGATGATGAGGCATCGTGTGACCTGTAATGAAGAAAATGAAAATTATATCATGTTCTGTTTTCTGTTTAGTACAACTGTATTTGAATATGAACCCTTATGGCCAGAACTCTCCCTGCATATAAAATGGTACAAAGACATCATCACCAACACCAGATAAGAAAAGGTCTGAAATACCTCCATTCACAGAATACACAGTCCTCTTGTTATACTTCTGTTTAATACTCAAAACAGAGCAGTTGTCTGCTTCAAGGGAAGAGAGGCCCATGTGAGTGATTATACTGTACCCATTCTTGGTTTGGTTTAAATTGCCTTTGTGGTTTGGGGGCCCAGTGTTTCATAGTATGTATACTGTACAGTACTGTAATGTGGCTTTTTCTTCCTAAAAGGAAACAGCCATGAATGACATCACATTTCTCACAGTTACAAGACAATGCAAAGACACTTTACCACATTACTTCATCTTAGTTCGATACAAGGTTAACTTAAGTATATCTTAGTTTAACCAGACCACTGAGCTGATTAACAGCTCTCCTAGGGCTGGCCCGAAGGACTAGACTTATTTTACGTGGCTAAGAACTAATTGGTTACCTAGCAACGGGACCTACAGCTTATTGTGGAATCCGAACCACATTACAGCGAGAAATGAATTTCTATCACCAGAAATAAATTCCTCTAATTCTTCATTGGCCGGCCGGAGATTCGAGCTCGGGCCCTGCAGAGTGCTAGCCGAGAACGGTACCGACCAGTCCAACGAAGAATCTAGTTTGATACAAAGCCTTGTGCTATTTTCAATTACCGTACAGATAAATTGTACAGTTTAGGTGGGGTCTATGGCCCAAAAAATTCAGTGCCTCTTATATAACAGTAAAGAAGAATATTCTTCTTGCTGGCATTGACAGAGAAACCCACAGGATATAAGAAACAGATATATGAAAAGAAATGCTTCAAGGTGTACTATGTCACCAAATTGTTGGTCATGCCTGAAGCTGCTGCCATTTCTCAAATTCTCTGAATTCTCTTGAGGGTAACTTCAAATTCTCTTCAAGGATAACTTCAATGCTACACTTCATTATCTGATTGTCTTGTATGCAGCAGTTAGTTACCCAAGTCCCTCACATTATACAAATTTTGAGGTACTGTTACCTGCAGTTTCTGCTCAGAACCAAAACTGGGCTCTGATTAGAGTCTCAACTACCATTTCAGCAATTAGTTTCTCCATATTATACTCAGAAAACATAAATTCATTATACAGAAAGCATGATCAGTGATCATTTTAAACCTGACAGGGCACTATCTACAAAGCCACCAGAAGGTACTACAGTATACATATTACACAATTCTAAGCATCAAGAGTTTACTTCAACTCTTCTGCACAATAAAAAAAAATACACATTACTTAAATTTACCCACAGAAATTCGGTTATATACAGAAAAATGGCTAAGCAATGGTCTGTGAGGAGCAAAACCTCTCTCTGCTTCTGGGGTCACCTATTCCATATTTCAAGTATTTACTCTACGCATCAAACACGTACCAATCAGAGAGGATGTGATGAAAGTGCACTCACGATATACAAGTAATTTTTCAATTTCAATGAATCTCTCTAAGGCACCTTACAAATAGAGCACCTGGACATAAAATGATAGAAACTTCAATTGATGGTTGTGGAAGGCTATATCGTAGTACACATACATACTACACCAAGCTCCAAGGTTTGAGAACATGGTTGCACAGTGACCAACCAAAATGGGGGCACTAAATGCAAAGCTGAAAGAACACAACCAGCACAAAAACCAGCAAAGACAACTGCACACAAAATGCACCAAACAAGTGATGGCAAGGGTGCTGACCACTCTTAACAACCCATGACACAAGTTCCTAACATATACAATAAAAATTCAGTGCCTTCCACAGAGCAATAAAGATACACTATAACAAAGATATGAACAACAGTTGTACAGTATAATGTACACAGTGAAGTGTGGTTTATTCTCAAGGCGAATAAACTTGGCCCTTGTAAATATGAAGTTTTCATAATAAAACTAATATTGTAATACTTACCTGAACACCTGAATTAGCCCTGGTCACCTGACCAGCCCGAACATAACCCCACTCATTTAGCTACATTGTTAAAAAATTTTAACTGCCAGCATTACCAATGTTGCAGGTAAACATTGTTTACTGAGTTACCTGTCCACCGATGGCAACCCTGCTATCTGCACTGGTCGGCAGAAACTCCCCCTCCTTTCCAATCGCTAATTAATCACTATCATTGAAGAGGGGAGGTGGGTGGGAGTCATTCAGGTGTTCAGGTAAGTATTACAATATTAGTTTTATTATGAAAACTTCACATTGCAATACACTCCCTGAACACCTGAATTTAGCCCGATTAACAACATTTACACGGTGGTGGGATCAATCAATGTCAGCCCGACCTACCTTCGTGGAAAAGCAGGTAATTCAGTTACACCTACTTATGTTCTGTCCGATTACTCACCTCTGGTCTGATCATCCAGTGAGATGGTTGAAGGGGAGAGTACCTCATCGTAAGTCCCGTAAGTCTGAGTCTCGTCCCTGTCAAGCTAACCTCCCATGTGGTATATCATACCTCTCATGTATGGAGGTGGAACTGATACCTCCCATGTGGGTATTGTAGCCTCTCATGTATGGAGGGGAAGTTCCAAGGGTTCTTCCTTCACGATGCTCCTTGAAGATTGCCGGTGTGGAGTGTGTGCGTCCTGCAGGTGTAAGTTGCTCCATGGTTGCTCCTTACCTGACTTAGTACCCAATGACAAAACAACCTCTGACAACTATGAACCCTAACAGTTTTTTGACAACTGCTATAAAAGAATTTTTTTTTTTTAAATACTATATCCTACATACTAGTCCTAAGCTAATATATAAACCAATTATTGTAAAATCGCATTTTCTGCCACGAACGGACCAAGCGAAAAACCTTCTTCCGAAGTGAATTGAACGTCTCTTAAATAGAATGAAGTAAAAACTGACGTTGACTTCCACATTGCTGCCTCCACAATTGCCAAAACTGAAAAGTTCTTAAGGAATGCTGTTGATGTTGCCATACTCCTGATACTATGTGCTCTGGGCCAGGAATTATGACCTGGCGATCGGAAGGGATCGCTATTGCCAGCTTGCGAGATAACTTCTCTAAGGAAGAAACTAACCGCATTCTTAGATAATGGCTGAGATGGGTTTCTCGGGGAGACGAAGAGAGTTCGAGGGTGCGGTCCTAACTTATTGGTGCGCAATAGTGTTTTAGCGCACGCACAGGACAGAGGAGCATTTCTGACTCTTCTCCTGCGATGAAATCCTCGAGTGAGGTAACTTTAAACGCTCTCGGCAGCGGGTTACCTTCCAACTCCGACATTGCTCTGAATTCAGGAAGATACTGTACAAGAGAAAAATATCCTTGTCTGCGTACGATATTTTCCTTGACACAGCCTGAATTTCTTCTATCCTTTTCGCCGTTGCCAGCAATACCAAGAATAATACTTTTTTAGTTAATTCCCTCAATGTTAACTTCTCTAGAGGTTCGAACACTTGAGAACTTAATACTTTCAAAACTGCCACTAAATCCCACGAAGGGCCCAGAAGCGGTACCGCAGGTCTCTCGATCTTGAAAGACCTAAGCAGGTCATGTAAGATTCTACTACTCGATAATTTCGGTAGGTGGAACCTGAAAGTACTTGCGAGCATTGACCTACATCATGCAATTGTTGAATATGATAGGTTTTTAGTTTTCCTAAGGAATAATAAGAAGTCTGCTATCTTCGGTATCGTAGGGCAGGAAATTCTGTGTCCTTGTGATCTACACCATCTGCAATATATGGCCCATCTTACTTGTTACAATTTTCTAGTTGATTTCCTTAGGCAAAAGGAAAGCTGTTGAGCCACTGCCTTAGAGAGACCGGAATTTCGAGCTGCTCGCTGGATAGTCTCCATGCAGCTAGCTTCAGCACAGACAGGTTCTTGTGGAAGCGAAGGAAGTGTGGCTGTCTGAGTAAATCCTTCCTTTGTGGTAGGATAATCGGAGGTTAAGACAGCACTTCTAGCATTTCTGGGAACCAGGGTCTTTGTGGCCAGAATGGCGCTATCAGTGTCATCTGTATATTCCTGCTGTTCCTTAGTTTTGTCAGAACCTGCTGTATCAAGCCAAACGGTGGGAATGCATATACTTGGAGATTGTCCCAAGGATGCAGCATCGCATCCGTCCCGCAGGACATTATTTTTCCCCAGTGGCAGATCCAATTTGGTAATCGATAATTCATCCTGGTGGCAAATAGGTCCACTATGGCTGGCCATTTCTTCAACAGATTTTGCACCTCCTCTTGCACCAAGGTCTACTCGCTTCCTCTTATTTCCTTCTCCCAACTCAGAGCGTCTGCCAGCACGTTGAATTTTCCTGCGATGAACTGGGGAAGGAGTGTAATTTTGCGACTCTCGCACCATCGCAGTATCACCTGTGCGACACAATTCAGGGTCGTTGACCTTGTGCCTCCGTCTTTTTTTGAGGTATGCTAAGGCCATAGTGCTGTCCAAAAAAAGCGCTATTACCTTTCCGATTACCAGGTGTGCAAACTGGTGTAGTGCTTCCTCCACGGCTCTTAGTTCTCAGACAATGATCGATTCCTCCCGATCCAGAGTCTTCCAAAGGCCTTCGGCCTGAAATTCCTCCAGGGTTGCTCCCCAACCCCGATTTGAGGCATCTGTATACAGATATACTTCTGGCACCGGGAGTGACAAGTCTAGACCGGTGGTCAGATGATCTTCTTCTGACCACCACAGAAGATCCTCGTGGCAGGAATCGTCCCAGGTTATCACCGCGCTCTCTACTCGGAAAC
>JANJGK010002902.1:20000-85000 GCA_039081455.1 Macrobrachium rosenbergii | reverse complement strand
CTGAGGCGCCGTAGTCAGTCCGAAGCATAGGACCTTGAACTGCAAAGTCCCGGATGGACCTGAGAAACGAAGGAAACGAAGGAATCTCTGCGATTCCCGATGAATCGGAACCTGGAGATATGCGTACTTGAGGTCCACCGAGACCATCTAATCCTCTCTCCAAACTGACCCCAAAACCCCATGTGAGGTCTCCATGTGAAACTTTGTAGGTACTATGAAACGGTTGAGCCCCGAAAGGTCTATAATGGGCCTCCAAGTACCGTCAGCCTTGGCTGTCACAAATATTCGACTGTAATAGCCTTGGGAAGGGGGAGCTGGCTCGGTTGGTCCCTTGACCAGTGAGGACCGAACCTCTGCTTCCAGGGCTATTCCCCTGATGGATGACAGAGAATAGCTGGGAGGCTGGATTGGAGAACTGGACACCGGAGGGGAAGTCAAGAAAGGAATTCTGTGTCCCTCCCTCAACACCTTCAAAACCCACTCCTCTGCACCCCACTTCTCCCAGTTCTCTACAAAGTGGGTCAGACAACCTCCCACTGGCGCTAACGAGGGCAATATCTCCTACTTTCGAAAACCCTTCTTACTCGAAGGGGCTTTCTGGGAACTTGACGGCGGCCTAGATGTAAGCCTCACCTTTTTAGGCGCTCTGACTGGCGATCGCGAACCCATCCTTTTCCCAGGTTAGGGAAACCTTGAACCTCTAGGGGACTTGACACCTTGTGCTGCCACACGGATCATTGCCTGCTGGGACTCGACTGCAGAGGTCGAAGATACTAAATTGACCATCGCTGAGACGTCTTCTTCCCTGAAAAGGGAGTCGGCGATCGCAAGGGGCGCTCTCGATAGTATTCTCTTATAAATGTCGGGGAAGTGGGGGGGAGGTGACTCAGGTAAAGGTCCCTCCTCTTCTTCCCGATAAACGTAGTACAACCTGCTGTGATGTTCGCCTGATGAGCCAAGCCCATAGACACAGGCGTTATAAAGTTGTCGAAAAGCACAGGGTCTGACGGCACATACCCATCTTGTTTTAGGAAGCCTACGAAACCGGAGAGCATCCACATAGAATGCGAAAGGGCATCCAACTGTCCCCTAAAAGTATCCTCTAAGATAGCCGATTCCCTCAAGGAAATACTTACTTGTCTCATAGCTGCAGGTACCCTAGAAAGGAGTGCCTCCACCGATTCATTCAGCGGAACCCTAGACCCAGCCGCAGGATTACCTGCAATACCATATAGTGGTTTCCTCTTTGGAAGCAGAGTAGAATCCTGTCTTCCTTCCGCTACTGTCAAAGCCAAACGCGCATCCGCCTCCCTCAATGCCTGACCCACTCTACCGAACCAAGGGAGTTTATACGATGTCTTTACCACAGCCGGCTTGGTAGAGTACAACTCTTCGAACATGGCCTGGTAAGGCTTGCTCGGCTCCACCGCAATCCTGGCCTGTGGGAACAGATGGTGAATGAACTCAATCGTTCGCTTGTATTCACTGTCTCCTGAATACTGAAAACTAGATTCTGACAGAGGGGGATCGTCATCCACTGAATTCTCTTTTTCTTTGTCTTCCGGTCGATGTGGAGCGGAGAGACAGAGGGAACCCAACCCTGGCATACCCAAACCTGGAGACCAAGGCCCTACCTCTTCCGGAACCTTATTTCCCTAGCTGTCAATGTGTGTGAAACACCTGAGCCAGCCGCAAAGGCTACGCTAAACCTGCATCCCCCCTTATCATAGACGTGACCCCCATGTCAGCTGACCGAGTCATTTGACTCTGCGCCACACCCGCACCGTGCATACCTTCACCTGAGTTACCTACTTTCACCAAACCTGGTTGCGTAACCCCTAATCCACAATGGGAGGATGACGCAGCCTGGCTACCTGTCTTAGCACCAGCCGGAGGTACAACTGCCAACCCTGGGGAGGGGGGTGGCCTACAATACCACCCTGACAGGGGAATCCTTCTTCATAGAAGTACTAGTATCCGCAGTCGCGGAAACACCGAATGAAGCCGGATAAGAAAATTGATCCAATGAACCCGAAAGACCCGACACCTGACCCGAAACCAACCCAACACCATATACTCCACCCGTCGTACCTGCGATCTTCTCACCCGCAGGAATAAAAGTCACAGAAGTAGGAGAAGTAAAAGAAGGAGTCACACCTGGGACCACCACCAGACCCACAATTGCGAAGGTCGGACAGGTCGCAGAAACACCTGTCTGTCCTACACTAAGCATAGTTAACGCTGGTCATTGCAGTAACGAACGAGCGATTACTGTCACCCGTGTTGAACAGCTGTGGGTACAAAGAGGAAGGTAATCCCAGAGGAACCTGAGGAACCAATTGCGTTTCTTGCCATATTCTAGAGTGCTTGCTCCCCACTCGCAATCTCGTTACTCGACCCTTTTGGTCTAGATAACTCTGAAATAGCTACCTTCTCCGATTCCGCATGCGGAAGCTCAGAAGTTCGAGAATTATGTTGTACGAATAGACGAGACACTGTAGGGGGAGCTCCCGGAACTCGAGATTGCGAACTTACAGCCGTAGGTAGTTATCGAAAGAGGTGCCGAAGTGTGACTCGGAAGGAGAGGAAAGGTGTCATGAGAAGGTCGTTTAGAAGACAAGGAAGGAACGATAGTATCCGAAACGGGGGGAAACAATGAAAAGGAAGCATTAAAATGAGATGAAGACATCTTTTCCAACGAAAGAAAATAAATAGCATTACTCCCTCCTTGGTGATCCAAAAACAAATCTTGTGAAAACTCAGAAAAGTTCTTAATGACATGGTCCCTTATGTTAGAGAAACTTAAATGAAAACATTGTCGTACCAGAACTCTGTACCCTTGAGAAAGGCCTAAGAAATCCGCATTATGCTCTGCCAGATTAAACGGCGTGTTAGCCATTGGACTCCCTCCAGATTGGGGATCCGAGTTCGATCCCGTCGGAAAAGGAACCTTGGACGACGAGGGCATCTCTAACCTACTGTCTCCCGATCCTATAACTGACTTGTTCGATTTAAATCGGCTAGAATTACTGGAAGGGAACAATATCTCGGATGGATCCAGGGGGGAAACAGACCTAGGGGGGCTGAAATCAGAACCCGAGGGAAGTTTACCTTGGAACTTCTCCTCCAGTACCCCTACTTTGAGATCCCTAACCGTCTTTGTCTCTCCTAAAACTAGTTTCTGATCACCACTTACTCTTTTAGGGGAAAGGGGGGAAACTGATGCTAACACTGTTGATCTGCGAATCTCCATAACCCCCAGCACCCATTAGGGCTGGTTCAGGAACAGACAGGGAGCTGAAAAAGAAAAATTAGCACTTTGTTCCCTATTACTAATTTCCCCACTTCCGTTCAATTTCTCCATTAAGTTTGAAAAACTAATCATACTTGATGACAACCTATCCTCTAATTTCCTAAAAAGTACTGACTCCAAATCCTCAGATTCTTCAACTTTAGGTTCAAAGGGTAACTTGCGTTTACTCTTAGAAGCTAACGAGTTTCTGCGCTTGACATAAGCTTCCATCTGGTCGTTGGACCAGTCCCTACATTCATCACATCTCTTATCTACACTACACAGAACTTTCCTACACCTAACGCATAGAGAATGTCCATCGTGTTTGAGGGTACTCATCCTTCTTTTGCAGGCTGAGCAAGATCGAAGCTTTTTCTCTACATCTCTGGGTTGGTCGGGGGGCGAGGAAGCCGAGGATGGTTTCAGGTTGGTGGAGGAAACCTTGTCTTTAGTAGTGGAGTCCATAATTACAGCTGAAATCGTCAATGTCTCAGGTATCCAACAATTCCAAAGAGAAGTCCAAAACGTAATCCAAAGTAAGCCAAGGTCAATTAAATCACTCTCACAACCTATGTGGGGGGTCAGGCTGAGAGACCAATAAAGTTCGCTAGCAACAGGATGCGTCCTGTCAGGCGAGCGAACAAAATGCGATTGAAAAGGAGGGGGAGTTCCTGCCGACCGGTGCAGATAGCAGGGTTGCCACCGGTGGGCAGGTAACTCAGTAAACAATGTTTACCTGCAGCGTTGGTAACGCTGGCAGTTAAAATTTTTTAACAATGTAGTTAAATGAGTGGGGTTATGTTCGGGCTGGTCAGGTGACCAGGGCTAATTCAGATGTTCAGGGAGTGTATTGCAATATATATCCTAAACCTTCCTTTAGTGAGTTAATCAAGATATAGTTCACCTTCTTACCACCTGACATAATTCGGTGAAGTATGAAATACAAATGGAAAAAATCCTAGTACAAAGTGTGTGGTAACATTAATATGCACAATAATGGTAACTAACTAATAAACTACTGTAATTATTTGCCTGAAAAGGCAGTGTGGAATGTCATTTGTAAGGGGCTTAGCTCAATACTAAGAATTTAGTCAAACCTATCTCCTTTGACAACACAGCATTCTGTCCAAATGACTTTCTGAATGCAGTGTTGTCAAACACACCAGCTGATGCCACGCTTGTTGAAATGTTTTTATCATTTATGGTCCTTAATACAATGTATAGGTTAAATTTAACAGTAGGTTAGATTCATTCCCAATAATTAACAATATAATAAACAGATACCTAAGGGTGTTATAGACATTAAAACTACTTATACATACCATCATAAATCTCATGTTTTCATTATTCATCTTTCTTCTTTCTCTGTCCAGGTCACTCACTTCATTTCGTTGTTGTGAAGGTCATCATTATCGAATTCAGTGCCTTCTTTCCTCGTACACATTTTTGCATTGCACATATCGTGGACAGAAAGGAGGACATCTTATCTGTTAAAAGAAGAAATTGTTGAAATGTTTTTGTTTCATTTTTAATCACATTTATAACTCAAAAATTATTCCACTGACTATTAATGAAAATGCACATATCAAATTAATTTAAAAAGGAATGTTCACAATTCCACTAACAAGTTTTAGGTTTGTTACAATACATACTACAACAAAGTTTGTTATCACTTGTTAAAAAATGAATACCCAATACAATGAATATTATTACTGAACTTACTTATTACTACAAGTACTTATGAGGTTAAGATGTCCAGATATGATTGGAAACGGCAAACATGAATTCCATAATACAAACATGCATTACCACTGTACTCCCTCGCACTCAAGCCTTAGCATGACTGAGGTTGTTTTGGTGTCAGTGAGTACCCTCATAACACTGGCTGCTGGGACCATCCATCACCTGAATGTGAAATTTCAGCGAAAACAAAAGAGCCTGGCTGCTCTAACAAAAGAGCCTGGCTGCTCTCTCGTCACCTAGCCTACACTTGAGGGAATCTGTACAGTCAGTGATGCACCTTTGGTAGCTATGTCACTGTAGCCCAACAATGCAAAACATGATAGAACCTGATGCCAAGACAAGTGACTCCCCACGTAACCAATTTACTTCTTTAGCCACCCCCAAATAAAAGCTTACAATATGTATAGGTTTTCAGCTCATCGTTCCACATGGCTACCAAAAAATACACTAAGTTCTATTAGGTTCATAAGGCAAGACAAAGGTGCTGCATGGTAAAAAAAAAAACAAAATCTTGAGAAACAGAAAGGAAATCAGCAGTTTGCTAATCTTCCAACATCATTTCCTTCCTGCGTTCACTGCCTGCTAGGGTTGCTTTTGTTACAAGGCATGATCACTACAATTTATTTCATCTGTCGATGGCTACACAATATGGTATTATGGAACACTTGCAGGCATTCTAAAGAGGGACAAATTTGTTGTTCTTTTGCTCTTCCTAATATTATCAAGTTATCCACTCTGAGTATGGGTTAGCAAATCAGGTTCTTCCCATTTTCAGCATAGTGGAGATGTTCCCCTTCAGGTAACCACTCAAACCTGGTGCATCCTTTGTTTGGGGGAATGAGCTTAACAACATTTCCCACCCCAAGAATCAACAGCTACTGCCATCAGTAATCTATGATCAAATTCATCCAACTTCCTTTATCTCTCACTAGCCTATAACTGTCACAGGATCCTGGCTATTCCAGAAGTGCTGCGTTAGTCTATAATAGGGATCTGTTCAGATGTACCTCTTCTAACTAAGCCTGATCAGGAGAAAAGGGTGACCAAGAACAATGGATGTCCTTGTCAACCACCAAAGAGCCACCTACTTTGTAGTAGTGGAGAGCAAACCTTGAATAATACATGATTTCATCTGGCAGGGACAGAACCTACCTAGCCTGGTCATAGATGTAAACAAAATGCAAGGAACAGGGGACAGGGTGAACGATCTGATAATCTCCACGCGGGTAGAAGAAGCATGAGATGGTTTGAAGGAATCTTCTAGAAAGACTGTTTGAAAAATCTTTTCTGAACGTAAGACGACGAGGAACATCTACTGTCAGGAAAGAAATTTAGGGGAACAAACCCTTTGAGGCCCTGAATAAGCTATGAAAATCATCATTGTGATCTGCAAAGCTCACAATTTGTTGAGTATTTCTCAAACTGCAAACACAAGAAAAGCATCAGGGTCTAGAATAAACCATTCTTGAGGGAAGGCAACAATTGGCATCAACTGCCTATGCTTGAGGATCTTGGCACGAAGGGAAGTACACTGTTAGAAGCAGCGTTTTGGGCAGTTGTGAACAGAAGGATGTTTGGGTCTCCCCAAAGGTTCCATAACTTAGTCTTAATAACAAAGGTTTTTCCTAGGACAAAATGACAAAAAGACGCTGCAGGACTTTGTCCCAAGGAAGAGGAAGCTCTTGGTAGTCTGAATAACTCTATTGAACTGTCTCCTTGTAGTTTTATGTAAGAATCAAGACTTGCATAAGACCATCTAAACTGCCAAGAACTATAGGGAGTCTACCTTTCAACTCCCCGACATCAAATGTTTCTCAGAATGGGCCCCCAATCTGCCTCCGAGACTTAGGACACAGGATAGAGGCTTTTGAGGACTTCAGGTCAACCCATTACACATCTCAAAAATGGTAGAAAACTGGCTATATATCTCTGTCAAAAAACTCCCAACAAGACCGAAGTGATTTTCAACCCCAGATAAGCAACCGACTTGGTCAGCAAAGCATAGTTTAGTCAAAATAGAACAAATAAACCTTCTAAGATCAGACATAAAAACAGTTCTTTACCCTCAATGTCAACATAAAACCCTACGTGAGAACGAACCAGAAGTCCAAACAAGAGAGAAAAACTCCGACATCAAGCAGAAGACTCCAACTGCTAAAACCTTAACTCACAGGAGAATACTTTACTTTGATTGAGGGTGCGCCAGGAAGTGGAAGTATGTGTCCTGTATGTCGACAGAAAATATCTTTTGTCCTTCCAAAAGACCGCCAGGAGCAAAATGAAAGACTCATCAAAAAGGGAGGCATATGAAAACACTTGTTGAGGCAGGAAAAGCCCAAGGCTCGATGGTCTTGTTGCATAACAACTGTCCAATCTATCTTTCCAAAGAATCCTTCCCTGAGAACCATCACTACCAAAGGTTCGACTTGACGCTATACCAGGCACTTCTGAAAGTCTGCACGTGGCCCACAGAGGATCCACAGGGCCTTCCTGAACTGGCAGTTCAAAACATCAGATATGTTACACGTGTAAATTTTACCACATAGAAAGTGAGCCAGAACACTACTGAAGCAGAACTAGAGAGTAGTTTGGGAAATTCTTCAAGGAACCGACGTGCAAAAAGGCTGTAGAATCTAATGTCCTGATTCGAGACATATAAGTAAAATCCCTTAAACACTTTACATCCGAATTGAGAAAATGAAAAAGACATTCCTCCCATTAGCCTGGGAGTAGGGCTATCAAGGAGATGCAAGTCTGATGCATCATCAAGAAACTCTGCCCCTCATTAAATGTACTGTACTAAATGGTGACAGAGGCACGGAATGTAATATCTGATACAGACTGATACTGTATATCCACCCCTACATCCTAAAGGTTGGCCTGGAACCCATTAGGCCAGTAATTGTTTTGGGTATGACAGCCTAACCTACGGTACCCTAGCCTAAGGTATTGTAAACATGGGATAGCTTAGCCTATTATATTGTGGCCAAAGTTGATTGGTAAAATTTACTTTAGTTGTGAGGCCTGATTCCTGCAAGTCATCGACTGGGACAGGTTCCTCATATATATATATATATATATATATATATATATATATATATATATATATATATATATATATATATATATATATATATATATATATATATATATATATATATATATATATATATATATATATATATATATATATAATAATACTTTTCCTATTATGCCAGGTCCTAACCTAACCAGATCTTACCTACCTAAAATAACTTTGGGCGATGTGCCCTGACCTGGCCAGGGGGGCAACCCCAAAAAGGCAGTAACCTGTTGTGGTCAGCGACTGGCGGGAATCAGGCCGCGCAACTAAAGTAAAGTTTTACCTACTGATTTTTAAACCTGTATGTCTTGTAAAACATTGCCTAGCAGGCAAAACAGTGACACCACACAATACCATATACCTACATATGTACAGTATAGGCTATACAAATACATACATAGGCTGGGCCTTATCTATAAATGCATGCAAAAACATTACACATATATAAAAAAAATGTATAAAGATGAACCACTTGAGTCAAGTGAGCCACGGCCCATGATTAACAGGCTGTAAATGATGAACGGTTAATTAATATTTTGTAATCTTGTAGATACACACAGGTTACTCAAGGACAAATTCATATTCATTTATTGAATGTCTGTGGTACTCCGAGTAATCTTCATTACACTTTACGTCAAGATATTTTCTAAAAGAATAGAAATATAGAGTTCTTACCCTCGCTATCGATAGAAAAATTAGCTTACAAATTAACTTACAGTTGTGATGTACTTTTTAACAAAACAACTGACACTGATAAATAATTAGGTCACTGGTAGGAAGCCATTTAAAAGAAAATTAATACAAAACTGCAACTATTAATGCAAAGACGAAAGACGGACGCGTGAGACAGTAGCAGTGGGTCCTGCCTGACATAGGCTACAATAAGGGCAAGAGAAAGAGAAGGTCTGCTCACTTTATCCGCTGTGGGCGGAGCTTTGTCTACCTCCTTATTGCGTCAGCAGGTGAATTGCCGTAATGAGCAGGTGCCTCTGGGACACGTCAGGTGGGAGGCGACTCCACCCATTTGGGAGGACCTCGTCTCCCTCCCTCCCTGGCCTTGGGGAACACCACGACATTCGGTTTGCATCAACTCTTCCTTCCTGTACTACAGCCTCTCTAATGCTTTCGTCTTTGCTTGCTGGGCATTTCTGCTTGTTAGCTGACACAAAGCAAAAAACAGAGAAAACAGAAAACAATTATCATACCATACAGGAGAGATACAGCCAGGACACAAATACGACTCCGATTCACACCTCTACAGAAGAAGAAGAAGAAGAAGAAGAAGAAGAAGAAGAAGAAGACCGACTCGATTGTTTACATTCCAAAAAGAAAAAAGAAGGAAAGTGGAAGTATCTTGTGATACCTAGTTTTGAGACATCTTTCAATTTTCGGGGTTACTGTTGCTGAAAGTAATTCAAATAAACACTTAGAATTTCTATACAGTAAAACTAAAGACGATTAAAATTGGAAACAAGAAGGGAATACAGCTTTCCAGCTCATGTTAATAGTGTAATGTGCCCGCAACTGTGTTCGTGGAGTGAGAGCTTAGGAACCTGGAACCAGGAATTGAACGGTACAATAAGTAAGATTCATTCCATATAACTCTTAAGTTAAAAGAACAACGTTACGGATTAACTACAGTATCAGAGTCGGTCTTCAAACTGAAGTACTATTTAATATAGCAAAGTAATATGGTCACTAATCTTGGCCAAATTTACATGCAGCTTCAGATTAACAGAAATAATTTGTCACTCAATGTTAGCAGGTAGCAGCCAACACCCCCTTACGGAACTACACTAATTGTTTAAAACACCGTAATTTACATATTATACCGTCACCGCAAGCATTAGGCATTCCTTTCAAATCACCCTCATCACTATTTCCATTGTTCCAGGTAAACTAATCCGTAAAACAATATTCAAGCAACCAAATTCATTTACCTAATCCGTGCCAAAGATAAAGAATGAATAAAAGATACGTTCAACTTTATTTGCTATGAGTTCCTTTAGTCATGATCACACGGCAATGGTTTGGATATCCAGTTGTTTATGTGACTTAAAATTATTATTACTATATTCAGAAGATGAATCCTATTCATAAGGAACAAGCTCACCAAAGGGGCCACTGACTTGAAATTCAAGCTTCCAAAGAATATTATGCTGTTCAATAGAAAGCAGTAACAAAGTATTGGGAAATACAGAAAGAATGATCACTATTTGAACACTTGACACCAGCTCTGCTAATACGTATGGAAATGCAATACAAAAATCAGATATCTTTGCTACCCAGAATTACATACGATGTAAATAACACCAAATAATTACACTCACTCGCACACCGCGTCTCGAGTCTGACAGGTGACTAGCTCATCTGGCCGACTGGGCCGGAACAATGCGCATCCGATTACCTGTAGGAAACTACGTAAGTGGACTTTGCTGGCAGCTGGACTTACGTTAATGCAAGTCAGATTTTAGTTTTTAATATATGGACGAATAAAGTGAAACAGATAATAATGCATAATATTCAGAAGGATAAAATGAAATTGCAATACACACAAGAACATACATTGTCACAAAACATTGTTTAAAATCTTGACAAACCGAAAAACGGAGAGAGAGAGAGAGAGAGAGAGAGAGAGAGAGAGAGAGAGAGAGAGAGAGAGAGAGAGAGAGAGAACTTCTAAGGGTATTCCTTAACCCAAAAGGGTGAAACAAAGATATTTACGTTTATTTAAGCAGTACCACACTAATCAACTATAGTTAAGGCAGAGAGAGAGATTCGAAGGGTCATTCATTAACCCGCAAGGGGGGAAACTAGATATTTGTGCTTATTTAATCCGTACCACACTCGTCTCGCTATGGTTTAAGAGAGAGAGAGAGAGAGAGAGAGAGAGAGAGAGAGAGAGAGAGAGAGAGAGAGAGAGAGAGAAACAAACGCACACTTTTAAATAAATCCTATCCTATTCTCAGCTTGTACCGCTAAAATCCGGGATTCTTTCTCAAATCCCCGCTTAATGAAATAACAAGTGGGCGTGGTTTGAGCTCTGAGCTGTCAAATGAAGTTGCAAAGCAGCTGATGAGAAACTAACTGGATAGAGTTTATTCTTTTTAGATTTCTGATGAAAGATCAAGAGTTGTACGAATGCAAAATGCGTGCGATTGACGTGCGTGCACGCGCGCGAGCGTGTTTTAATTCCCCACACCTATCGCCTAGCATCCCATAAAACCTGCCCATAGAGAAATTGGTTAAAAAATCGACACAGTATGCAAGCGTCCCTTCTTGTTAGGGAAACGTCATAATGCTACAACAACCTCAAATTAATCAGTTAAAAACCGTCCAAAGCTGAGTCATATGTGATAAATGGCTACATATTTCAATAATTTGAAGGATAAAAGCTGGGTCTCACTGCAGTTAAAACCCGTCTCAAGTCTGGATACATATGATTAATGGCCGTATATACCTTTTAATAATTTGAGGAATAAATGTGAGGTCTGAGTCAGTATAAGCCATCCTGCACCATTAAGTAAGGCTAGCAATTCACCCGTGATCACGGTTGTTCACCTAATTCAAACTGTATGTTCTAGATTCATGACGATTATTCAGTGGTTACTTGATTTAATTATAGAATAAAGGATGAGGTTATCTTAATTACACAATAAAAGGAGGATTTACCTTAAAATGACGGATTTATCTTGCAGAATGAAGGATGAATTACGTCACGAATTAGTGACATTTGTTTCAGCAAGAACTCGGCAGTTGACTACCAATGTCACCCAAACTGAGAAACAGAAAATGAAAATAAAAACGTCATTTTTCAAGGATCATCAGAAATCGATGGTGACACTTCAGTTCGCATCGTCTCCAGTATAGCTATCAGATTTCCTTAACTTGAATTTATATTAGATAATCATTTGAAATCACACCCAGAACACCGTTCAATTTGGGGCTTTAGGGGACAATGAACCGAGATAATTGGGTACCTGACACATTGCCTGAGATCGAAAATGACTGTGTGAGGTCTTCTGTGTTGATTTGGAGTCCAGAGGGCCAAATCAGGCTTCCTACCCCTTTCAGTACTTTATCACACTTAACATAAAAGTGCTGTCATTGGCACCCAGCCACAACTATGCCAGGAGCCTCTGAGATTTCACAGAAATGAGGAGTGGCAATTTTGAAAAGTAATTCTACAGAATGTCTGAGGTCTTCTGCTATGATTTTGAGTCCAGAGGGCCAAATCAGGCTTCTTACCCCCTTCAGCACCTTATCACTCTTACGATAAATTTGCTGTCATGGGCTCCATACAGCAACTATATGTCCTAGAGCCTTAGATTTTTCACAGAGATTCTTTAAGTTCAGTTCAAAAGTAATTCTACGGAATAGCTACATTGGGCGACGTGTTTAGTACCAGCCTCTCGGGGACGAACGTAAAACATGAACAAAAGACTGGCAATTTGTCAAATGATCTCACTTACACTGAATTATATAAACCATTTTCTATGTTGTTCAGTCACAAAATTTTACTGATAAACGATATCTCCACGGAGAAACTTTTCTGTAGAATTACCAAAGTGCATAACAGCCTTTCAGCTACGAACAACCTACATTAAAAAAGTTGTTCGAAAACTTACGAAAGTCTAGATTCCGTGGCCACAATATTCCTTTCTATACCACTTTTCTATGTAGTGCATTCACACTATTATATTTATATTAATAATAATCGATATCTAGGTGCGGAAACTTTTGTAGAATTACCAAAGTATACAACGGCCCTTCAGCTACGATCAAGGACCTGCAGTCTACGAATATTTTTCGGAAAGTCTAGACTCCGTGGCTACAGTACTCCCTTCGACGGACATTTTCAAGATAGCCAATGGTTATCCTAACCTCCAGCGCCCACAAATTTAAGAATATCTTCAAAGAAAGTAGGAAAAACTACCTAGAAATGCCTTGTTCTTACAGGAATCTTTGGCTTCATTTCGTAAATTCTTGTTTACACTAACACCCACCCAGCTACGTGGTCAGACTGGCTACACTGACTCTTCTTCGAAGTCAGGATGAGGAATTGCTTTGACCAATCAGAAGCCTACACTACACCAAAATGTTTTTATTGCCTTCTTTCATTGGCTGAAATATTAGTGGTTTTGGCTAAGCGTCTTCGTAAACGATTTCCTATTGGCTGGTGAGGCGAAAACTATTTTCAGGTGTAGGAATCATTATTACGTTAGTGTTAAGTATAAAAAAGGAATCAATATGCAATAAATTAATGTAGAGAAAATGAGACGTCAAAAATGAGAGGAAACGTAATCGGAATAGTGCCCAAAGTGAACCACCACTGCCTAGACGAACGCTTTTAAGTTATCAAATGTATCTTCATGAACGGATCATTACTAACTTACGTATTAAGTATAAAATGAATAGCAGGTAAATAAATGAATATAGACAGTGTAAATAAAATAAATTGAGAAAATGAGAAGTCAAAATGTAAGAAAACGTAGTCAAACAGTTCCTAGGTAAACCAAGACTGTTTAAGCTGACGCTTTTAAGTTGTCAGTATATCTTTATGAACGCCACAACGACCTCGTTGATAAGCTTGTTATCATAAGGATGCTTTATTTCAAATACAATTTAAAGTAATTTTTGAAATATCATAAGCGCTTTATGAAATATCATAAGTACTTTCTGACACATTACAAGTAAATAAAGACTTTTGTATTTATTTTTTTTATATTTTAGACGCACACAAATGAAGTCTACGATTTCTGAAAATATCTTCTTCCAAATAGCTACACGGCGGGTATTTAGCGAGAGATGGCAGTTTCTTCTAGTATTTTGGTTGCTTCTTTACAATTTAACGTTATTTGGGGGGGTGGGGGTCCGCTGTAATTAACCCCTGAAGTCCCTCCAACAAGGGGTTTCCAAACGCGATCTTCACAAGAAAGGACACGGCTACGTCTGTTTCGAACGGTTCATATCACTTTTTCTGTTCGCACTTTTTTCCATCCACATTTTTTCTGTGCTATTTTTTCTGTCCGCACTTTATAGCTTTTTCTGTGTGGTCTTTTTTCTGTCTGCACTTTATTCTGTTCACACTTTTTTCTGTCCGCACTTCTTTCTGTCTGCACTTTTTCTGTCCACACTTTTTCTGTCCACACTTTTTCTGTCTGTACTTTATTCTGTCCGCACTTCTTGTCTGTACTTTTTTGTCCGCTCTTTTTGTACCTGCAGTTTTCCTGTCCCCAATTTTTTCAGTCAGCATTTGGTCTGTCCGCACTTTTTTCTGGCTGAACTTTCTCTGTCCACACTTATCTGTCTGCACGTTTTTTCTGCAATTTTATCTGTCTGCACTTTTTTTCTGCAATTTTATCTGTCTGCACTTTTTTTCTGCAATTTTATCTGTCTGCACTTTTTTTCTGCAATTTTATCTGTCTGCACTTTTTTCTGACCGCACTGTCCTGTTCACACTTTATTCTGCCGGCACTTTTTCTGTTCACACTTTATTCTGTCCGCACTTTTTCTGTTCGCTCTTTATTCTGTCCGCACTTTATTCTGTCCGCACTTTTTCTGTCTGCACTTTTTTCTGACCGCACTTTTATCTGCCTGCACTTTTTCTGTCCGCACTTTTTCTGTCTGCACCTTATTCTGTCCATTGTCTCTGTCCGCTCTTATTCTGTCCACACTTTATTCTGTCTGCACTTTCTCAGTCTGCACTTTTTCTGTCCGCACTCAATTTCTGTTTGCATTTTATTCTGTCTGCAATTTTTTCTGTCCGCACTTTATCGTGTCAGCACTTTTTTCTGTCCAAACTTTATTGTGTCAGCACTTTTTCCTGTCCAAACTTTATTGTTAGCATTTTTTTCTGTCCAAACTTTATTGTGTCAGCACTTTTTTTCTGTCCACACTTTTTCTGTTAGCATTTTATTCTGTCCGCCCTCAGACCTCCAAAAAAACTGAGGCGGCTAGAGGGCTGCAAACTAGTATGTTGATCACCCACCCTCCAGTCATGAAACAGACTAAATTGCAGCCCCCTAGCCTCCTCAGCAGTAGTTTTTATTTTATTTAATGTTAAAGTTAGCCATAATCGTGCTTCTGGCAACGATATAGGACAGGCCACCACTGGGCCGTGGTTAAAGTTTTATGGGCCGCGGCTCATACAACAATATACCAAGACCACCAAAAGATAGATCTATTTTCGGTGGCCTTGATGATTATACGCTGCATGAGCCGCGGCCCGTGAAACTTTAGCCACGGCCTGGTGGTGGCCCGTCCTATATAATAGCGATTTCAGGCTTCAGGGTGGAAAGCTGAGGAGTGGAAAGTGAAGTAATTTACAGATTTGTTTTTACATACTTAGAAAAACCGAGAGAGAGAGAGAGAGAGAGAGAGACAGACAGACAGACAGACAGACAGACAGACAGACAGACAGACAGACAGACAGACAGAGAGAGAGAGAGTCTGAGTGAGTGTGATCTTGAGGCCTGAAGGCTGAAAAGACCACGCGTTCTGAATTGGGTCAAGACACGAAAATTCAATGTAACAATAATTAGGGCACGTGGCCCACCCTCGCCCCCCCCCCCATGAAAAATAATGACAAAATAATAATAGAGAAGATTCAGATAACAATATCATAAACGAGAAATATAAAATGGAAAAAAAATAATAAAAATCTATTATTATAGAAATAATAATCAAATTGTGAGAGAAACTGATGATTCTAACAAAAATAATAATAACAATTTCTGTCTGGTGTTCAAAATGAAGAATTTTTTTTTTTAAATGCAGGTAAGAACTTCATCTCGTGTATTGGAAACTTATAAAATAATAATAATACCAAATTATTCTCTCCAGAAGGCAGAACACAAATTAAATGAATAAATAATAATAAGATACTTATTCAAATGAGATCGGTTCCGCCTCCGCCTTCGGAAGAGGCCTCAGCAGAGCAGGAGTTTAACACATGCTCTTCACTACACGTCTACAGAGACACTGAATGACTGACATTATGACGAGTCTGAGGCTCTGAGCCGACTGTGGAAGGCGGGAAAAAGAAGCTGATCACGTGACTCGGGTCTTTCTCCCTCTTTCTCTTCTCCACCATAAAGGCCCAGATACACTGTCAGTCACGATTGCACAATCTTCGAGATTGCGCAAACAGTGTTTGAGCCCTACACTACTATGAAGTTTGTGCAATCATTAGTTGACTTCTAAAGCTTGTGGCGTGAAGATGAGCAAAGAGGCAGCGTGTATAGGCATTATTCTGGCTTTAGACGATGAGGAGGAAAGTAAAAGTAAGAAAGAGAGATGTGGATGAAAGAGTTGTTCAAAAAAAGAAGTAAATTCACGCATGAAAATCTTCTACAGGAGTTGCTCCTCTCTGCCCCTGCAGATTACGAAAATTATCTACGCATGGACAGAGAAACTTTCATGGATTTGCTAGAAATGACTACGCCCCTCATACAAAAAATGGATACCAAGCTAAGGGATTCCATTTCAGCATGTGAAAGGCTTTCTAGTACTTTAAGATTCTTGGCTACTGGACAAACATTTCAGGAACTAATGTTCACCACAGCTATCTCTCCACAAAGCCTTGGTGGTATCATCATGGAAACCTGTAGTGCTATTTGCACTGTATTAAAGGAATATATTAAGGTAGGTTAAATAAGGTGCAGATAACAAAAGTATTTATTAATAATAGTGAGACTACCAAATGACAAATTCTTTAACACCATCACCAAATACATAAGAAAATATATTTCCCCCTGGGAACAAAACCAGAAAAAAGGGGGGGGGGGCGGATCCTAATGCCAATATGCCATAACGTATTTAGTTTTCCAAGCTGTACTGGGGATCGTTCAAAAGGTCTGACATTGTTGTGTAAACACGGACTCCAGTCGTATCTGTGATATTTCCGATTATTATATTACCCCGACTTGTGGATGCTCCGCTGTCAGAGGACAGTACAGAGATGGGCGTGGAAGACCTACTTTGAATATTATTTTCATTAATCTTAACGCTGTGTCTATGCAATGTACCTAATTTTGCCTCAAAAAGAATATCATTAATAGCCTTCCTGGCATATATTTGCTGTTCTGCACTTATTTCCCTAAATTCTTGAGCCCAGCTCTTGGCCAAAATATCAATGGGGTCGTTACTTTGCTTGAGATATGAGCATGCAAGTGAGAGTGCTTCATAGCGTTTACTCTGCATATCCAATTTCTGTAATTTCTTGGTCACTGTGGATCGTGTGGCACTAGGGTCTATTTCTCGCATTTTTGCTATTAATTTGACATAGCATTCACTTTTCAAAACTCTGTTCTTATATTCATCGCTTTTAATTTTCCACAAAGCAGGAAAATCTCTATAGAGATGAATAAACTCCCTCCAAAAATCTTGGGAGTCCTGTGCGCTCGCCATGGTACCAAAGAAAAGACTGAGCTGTTGGCGCAATAATCGCTACAGACTATCAGTCCTAATTGTGTAACTACAATGATTGGGCAAACACTACTCAATCATCTGCGCAAACTGTCAATCACACCTACTCACTAAAGGATATGCCTGCACAACCACTTAGGTTGCACAATCATGATTGACAGTGTATCTGGGCCTTAACCCTCCCTCCCTCTCTCTCTCCACCAATCTGGAATTACCAATTTCGAATCTCCAATCACCAATCTGGAATCACCAATTTCGAATCTCAGTCAAAAATCTCGAATCTCCAATCACCCATGTGGAATCAGCCATTTCGAATCTCAGCCACAAATCTCGAATCTCCAATCATCAATTTCGAATCTGCAATCACCCATCTGGAATCACCAATCACCCATCTGGAATCACCAATATCGAATCTCAAATCTCCAATCACCAAGCTGGAACCACCAATTGCGAATCTCAGTCACAAATCTCGAATCTCCAATCACCAATTTCGAATCGCAGTTGCAAATATCGAATCTCCAATCACCAATCTGGAATAAACAATTTCGAATCTCAGTCGCAAATCTCGAATCTCCAATCTGGAATCAACCATTTCTAATCTCAGTCACAAATCTCGAACCTCCAATCACCAATCTGGAATCACCAATTTCTAATATCAGTCGCAAATCTAGAATCTCCAATCACCAAACTGGAATCAACCATTTCGAATCTCAGCTGCAAGTCTCGAATCTCCAATCACCAATCTGGAATCAGCAATTTCGAATCTCGAATCTCCAATCACCGATCTGGAATCAGCCATTTCGAATCTCAGTCACAAATCTCGAATCTTCAATCACTTTCTCTCTCTCTCTCTCGAATTTT
Organism: Macrobrachium rosenbergii; assembly: GCA_039081455.1. NCBI lineage: Eukaryota > Metazoa > Arthropoda > Malacostraca > Decapoda > Palaemonidae > Macrobrachium > Macrobrachium rosenbergii. The sequence goes on along the minus strand of JANJGK010002902.1, from coordinate 66,593 downwards.
CTTTCTCTCTCTCTCTCTCTCTCTTTCGAGTTTCTCTCTCTCTCTCGAATTATTTCTCTCTCTCTCTCGAGTTATCTCTCTCTCTCTCTTTCCCTCATTCTAACATTGAAATGGAAGCGATATAAGAAGTCGTAATTACAATGATGAAAAAAAAAATTTAAAAGCTGGTCATGCGGTCGAAGTGTGTGTGTCTCCACCAACCCTCCTCCATCTCTCTCCACCATAAACCATATTATTATTATTATTAGGTAAAGGACCGGAAAGGAGAAGCAAAAAGACAACAACAACAATAATAATAATAATAATAATAATAATAATAATAATAATAATAATAATAATAATAAATATTCGCTGTTAAAACCAACATTATGTCAACATGGCCGTCGCTGCGTTCGTGTCCCTGAAAAAGATTCGAAAAAAACTTGAAAAACCCGTTATTAATTTCTCATAAATCTTTTCACGGATTCGAAATCAAAAAGAAATTTTGTAATTATGATGAAAATTCATATTTTATTTCATTTAAAACAAACTGGGATATTATCTAACATCGTTAAATATATATATGTGTTATGCGGTGCGCTTTTTCTTTTGTATTGCGTTGCACCACATATGAATGACTCCGTTTCTGTCTGTTGACTTTCACTTGATAGTAACGCAGGGGACTCGGTAAGTTAGGTTGAAATTGTCTATTAATACTTTCTACTTTTCAGGAGGGGGTAAGAATTCGCCGGGCACGGTTTTTCATAAGTTTATTCTTAACACTAAACTATTTCACACGGCCAGCCACACTGGACTTAGAAATTTCTTGATGTTAAGAGAGAGTTGAGTGACACAAATCCTACCCAATTGGTTTTCAAAATAACTCTCGCTAAAAATTGATCAGAATGAACTCTGGACCTATGGTGAATAAAACTCCACCTCCTTGAGGACGTCTACTTTACTCTTAATGGTTCAATCTTAACTCCCACTTTTGGCAAGGACAAATCAGGTCAATTTTGCTGACCTTTTGATTCCTCTAGCGCCTCCTTCCTTTCCCACATCTTGGAGGTATGTTATGTTACACTTCAATTTACTTGGTCTCATGGCTCATCATTTTTAAATTATCAACATCGTCTCTCGCTCTCTCTTTCTCTCTCTCTCTTTCATAATCCCGATTAGTGAATCTCATACTTATTCACTGCATAGAATAATTTCATCTCGGTTTGTCGAAGGTTTCGGACGCGCTGTGTCTCGCTGGGAAGGTGCTTCTCTTAATAATGACAGTGAGGGAATCGAGAGAGAGAGAGAGAGAGAGAGAGAGAGAGAGAGAGAGAGAGAGAGAGAGAGAGAGAGAGAGAGAGACAGACAGACAGAGAGAGTAAACAAAGAGGGAAAGGAAGATCTTGAATTCGGTTGTAGAAGAAAAGAGAAGCAAGTGAAACCTCCCGAATGACTATAATATACAGTAAACATAGGCCTATTCTCTCTCTCTCTCTCTCTTTCTCCTTCCCATAACTCTCTCTCTCTCTGTTTGTCTTTTTCGCTTTCCAATATGAGTTTTAAGGAAGGCCCAGCGTCATGATTTCAGAGGGAGAGAGAGAGAGAGAGAGAGAGAGAGAGAGAGAGAGAGAGAGAGAGAGAGAGAGAGAAGAGGCAAGTGACACCAGAACGAGACCTGACCTATTGGTTAACAGCTCTCTCTCTCTCTCTCTCTCTCTCTCTCTCTCTCTCTCTCTCTCTCTCTCCATGGACAAGGCTTTTGCATAAGCGAATCCTTCGTGTTTTCATTTCGTTGTTTTGGAAAGAGAGAGAGAGAGAGAGTTAACAAGAAAAAGATGCCTTCCGTTGTTTTACATTTCATAAAACTGATGCCTGTGACAGTTTATGGAAGCATTCCGTGACCTTAATATTCTAATAAGTCAGGAACACTGGTATTCTCTCTCTCTCTCTCTCTCTCTCTCTCTCTCTCTCTCTCTCTCTCTCTCTCTCTCTCTCTCTCTCTCTCATAGAAGCAGATTCACCACAACAAAAACGGCAGTACTAGGCCGATGTTCGTCTCATTTTGTTCGTTTCCCAACATGTGATTTAGGGAGGCTTATATTGCTATTTCGGGAAATCTATAGTAAGAGAGAGAGAGAGAGAGAGATTAGAGAAATCTCTCTCTCTCTCTCTCCAGTCACAGCATTCACGTTCGATTTGTTTTATTCTCGCCAATTTTAAATTGTTCAATTTCCACTCCAAAGGAGGCCCAGGATTCTCTCTCTCTCTCTCTCTCTTGAAAACGTCGATTCACGCTTAGCGTCAGCATCAGAGAATTGTCATCTTTATGTCCACGCACCATAAGGTTGGGAATTGAGAATCTCACTCCAAGCTTTTCACTATGATTCTTGTATTTCTCTCTCTCTCTCTCTCTCTCTCTCTTTCATAATTCTCTTTTGTCTAAATGAAAGTGGTTTTCCTACCGTATTTTTGCGATAAATTTTGAGAACAAATAGGTTTGTCAAATAGGTAAATAGTTTCTTGTCCTTTTTTTATAAATATGATAACTGAGTGATAACAGCAATTTGGATATACAAATCAATTTAAACTAAATATAGCTCATTTATATATATCAGCAATTTGATGTTTACTCTGTGTCGCCTTATACCACAAAGCAGTAGGAATGATCAGATTCTCCTCTCTCTCTCTCTCTCTCCCCTTCTAAGCCCCTGATAGATCCCTCGGGGGGAGGTTAGAACCCAGAGGTCTGCATGGACGCCACGGATGTCAATAGCTACCCGGAACAGTGCTCAGATAGGCCTATCATATTCTTTTTCAGATTGTGATTTATATATATATGCATATATGCTATAACCCCTTTTGTTCCTTTTACTGTACCTCCCTTCATATTCTCTTTCTTCCATCTTACTTTCCTCAACCCTCTGCAACTGGTTTGAGGTGTTCCCTCAGCGCTGAATGACCTCATAGGTCCCAGTGCTTGGCCTTTGGTCTAAATTCTATATTCTATTCTATTCTATTCTAATGGGTTCTTGAGCAAAGCGTGTCCGGTGAACGACGAGTCAGCTGATCAGTTTGTGAGATGGTCAGCCATTATAGGTCTAGGTCTTTGTCCCAAGATTCAGAGCTTACTCAATCTAAATCTACTTCTTTTATTCTTGATCTTTCCGCATACTCCCCCCCCCGTAGGGTTGCCACCCGTTCTGTAAAATACAGATTCGTTCTGTATTTAAGAGTGAGATGCTGCGTTCTGTATTGAACCAATACAGAACGCCATTTGTTCTGTATTTGGCTGTCAGAACATCATTATTTTAAAATTACATTGGCATATTTTTCAATCAATCTTGCCAGACTGCAAAATTATGCTTTTGTCACTCACTGGTTGCCTTCGGTACGTGTAAAGTACGGGATTAATGAGCGACGCGAGGTCTGTCTCGCACCTCCCTACTCAGCCATAACCCCCCCCTACACACACACACCCCCCACCCCAGCACCAGCCTGGCCAGCGAGAGTAGGGCCGCGTGTCATGTTTTAGTACTCCGGTTGGCTATTAGATGAAATGACTACTTCTACAAGTTCCTCTGGCTCGGTCGAGTCTATTCCTCCTACAAAGAAGCACAGGCGACTTCAAAAATATCGAAATGAGTGGGAGACTGAGTATCCATGGCTCAGCAGTGTTGATAACAGTTTGAAAGCAAATTGTCGAATATGTCGAAGACAGTTTTCAGTTAGCAATGGTGGGTTAAGTGATGTGAAGCAGCATGCAAAAGGAGACCAACACATCCGTTATGCCAAAAGTCAGAAGACTGAGACAGCTATCTCAAACTTTTTGGTTGCTGAGCGGTCAACAGATGCAGATTCGGTAGGCACAAAAATCTTTAATAGTTTTGTTATTAGTTATCATATCATCCACACTTTGCATATTGTTTCTATATTCTTATGGTTATTTATTATTTTTTTTAAATACAAAAACAATACTTTTCCCCGAGTTTATTTTATATTCCAAAGAAAATAAAGATTATAATTCATTACAAAAGGAAAAAGTTGCTCACTTTCAAATATTATATATATATATATATATATATATATATATATATATATATATATATATATATATATATATATATATATACATACCTACCTACCTACCTACCTACATACATACATACACACTATATATATATATATATATATATATATATATATATATATATATATATATATATATATATATATATATATATATATATACACGCACACACAAATATGCATACACACACATACACACAATATTTACCCAAATATTTTAATGGCAAAAGTAAGATGCTTAAAGAAGTTAAAGGTCAAAGTCAGCTTCGTTTTTTTTTTTTTTTGTTGATTACAGGAAATGACTGGTTAAGGCTGAAAGTCTGATTCATTAAATAAACCAAACGTGTTTGTCTATAAATAAACAGAGCCTTGAAAACTTATATGCCATGTGTGCAGCTTTGATACCAGGTAAAGCTCCGCGCCTATTTAATTATTTCAGTTATCATCTCCATGTTGTTCCTTCCAGAATTCAGAACCTCTTGATGTGGGTGGGGGGCTTAGGGGTAAGCAGCTGGGCTCTGATGGCTAGTGGATATTTTATTAATTTGGTCTTGGATCTTACTTGCTGATTCTACTAAATTTTGTCAGGCCTTTCTCTCCTACTGGCAATTTTTTTTCCTTTCTGCTAGGTGCTGAATAACCACAAGGTTCTTGCACCTGGTCCAATTGGCCAACTTTTCATACAAATAAATCATCATATTGATTGATTGTAATGTTTAACCAGCCAATTAAATTAGTACAACATGTAACAGTACTATATCCTCCTCTTATAGGTGACAGCTGGGGAGCTGGCCCATGTATACCACACTGTGAAGCACAATTTGAGTTACAATTCTGCAGACTGTGGACAGAAGCTATACCAGAAAATATTCAGGGACTCTAAAATATGAAAGAAAATTTCGTGTGGAAGAACCAAAGCAGAGGCACTAGTAACAAATGTTCTTGCACCCAAGGCAGTGTGTGGCATAATCAATATTCTAACAGCTGGTCAGAAACCCCTCCTATTTTGTATTCAGACAGATGCTTCCAACAAAGGAAACAGGAAAATGTTTCCTCTTGCAGTACAATACTTCACACCAGAGGATGGAGTCCAGAACAAGATAGTTGATTTTATAGAGAATCCTGACGAATCTGCTGAGGGGATTGTGAGCTGTATTGTACATTCACTAGAGAAACTAGGCCTGTCATTGAATCAAGTGTCTGCCTTCAGTGCTGACAATACCAATGTGAATTATGGAATTCATAATTCTGTCTACACCAAATTGTGTAAGGCACAGAAGCATCTTCTTCAAGGAAACTGCCATGCACACATAGTACATAACACAGTTAAACATGCATTGGACAACTTATCTGTAGACGTTGAGAACGTGGTGCTGAAGATATACAGTTTCTTCTCCTCTTCTGCAAAAAGGAGGGAATCCCTAAAGGAGTTTTGTGTATTCTGTGAAGTGGAATTCAGAGAAATGCTGCGTCACATCACAACCAGATGGCTGTCACTGAATCCAGCCATCTCCAGGGTTTTGCAAAGTTGGACTGCTCTGAAGTCATATTTTATCAGTCTTGGGAATGAATGTCCCAGGCAGATCAGAACCATACTGAAGCTTCCTTTGGATGCAGATGAGGTGAATGAACAAGAAGCAGACGTCATTCAAGTATACCTTCTTTTCTGTAACAACATATTGTCCATCTTTGAAGATGTCGTCAAGAAACTTGAAAAAAACGAAACAACTGTCATTGACCTCTGCCCCATTATGAAGGCTTTCAGGAACAAGCTCATGCAAAGAAGAAAGGATAGTTTCTATGGCTACCTGACAAAAGTAAAGCTGCAGCAGCTTTCTTCATCAGAAGCAAACACTGCAAACGCAGATTTTCAAGCATTCCTTAGTACTGCCATCACATATGTAGATAAGTGGTTTGACTTTTCAGAGGAAAATTGGCTGTCCTTCCTCCATCCTCTCTTACTCAAAACTGAGATACACTTTTCTGATATGGAGAAACTAGTTGAGAAACTCGAATTGATCACCAGACTCAGTGTCAACATGGATGAGCTGTATGATGAATTAACAGTTATTAATGTAATTCTGGAAAGGCTAAAGGAGGGAGAAGACTGGAAGTCCAAAGACACAGCTGGCAGGTGGATGGCTGTCTTCCAAACCTCTGACCAGACTCCCCTCCCTAACATGCTGTGTGTCCTCTCTTACATACTGAGTGTGCCAGCTTCAACGGGTTATGTTGAAAGGATATTCTCAATTATGCAAAACAAGTGGACTGACACCAGGAATAGGTGCTCCATTGAGCTCATTAAATCCGAACTCCTTGTAACCCTTAATTTCGAACAGAGTTGTGCTGACTTTCTCACAACCATTGAGCAGGATAAAAGGCTTCTTGCTGCAGCAAGGAGCAACACAAAATATTCATGGAAAAAGTAGGAATCCTGGGAATGACCAACATGCTTGGTGTATTTCCTTGATTCACTGAAAGTTTGTATGATGTTACTTTTAAATGGCTATTTGTATTGTAGTTCAGCAGTGGGAATGAATCCTGTATTTTCTTTTGTATATTACTGAAAGAATAAAATAAACTTGAAGGTATATAATATAATATGATATTTTTTCATTGTGTCACAGAATGTCATTTTGTTTTTATTTTCTATAGACTTGTCAGTTGTCACTTCAGTGATAATTGACAACCTCAGAAGCAAGCTTCTAGTCCTCATCAAATATGAAACATCTCTTCCTCACCCTCATGTTAGCTGCACAAAGGCTTAGAATGCGCCAGAAATAGGACACATTTCAAAAATTTTCTTGGGAGCTCCCAGCACGACCCGAAACCCAGCTGAAAAGACTTGCTCCATTCGCCATAACTTTTCCTCCTTATACAACTCCCGGTACTATATGTTCTGTATTTTTCTGAGCTCAAGGTGGCAACCCTACCCCCCCGCCACACCAGCGACCCTCAACAGTCGACTAACAAGCTTGCTACATGAGAAACAAGCTGATATACTTTTATTTTGTTATAGACTGAGATGGCCTTATGCCAGCCACGGCTTCTTGGCCTCTCCCGTACACATCATTTGAGGACATGAACGTCAAAACCCTTTTGAAGTTAGAGGATAATGTATACTGTAATCATTAAAACTTTTACCGAATTTAACTTTATTATTATTATTATTATCATTATTAATGACTTTATTTCAGTCTGCTTTTTTCTCTGTAAATCCTGTGCACGTGACAACTGCGCTCGTGTGCAAGGCTTCAACCCGGACTTCAACTTAACCGAAGTAGTGATCCTGGCACTTGTTGTAAGTGCAAGTGATGGGGAATAAAGTTACTTGCATAAATGTAAGTACTAATGACTATAAAAAATGAGGGATTGCCTTGTGCTGCGGTTAGCAGTAGACTACATCCGAAGACGAAGTCAAAGCCAACCAAGCAATCTGAACGAGAGAACCGGTTCCGTTAAGACGAGTGCAGTGGATTTTAATTTTGAACAATCTCGGAACCTTCCCCCCGCCCACCCTCCCACACCCCCAACACCCACCAACACCTAGGAATACAGTGGTCTGCATACACACACACACTAGAAATGCACTGGTTTACACACACACATACACTAGGAATACACTTGTCTACGTATGTTGTATGAAGGTATTTCATCAGAAATTCCTCCAGGTGTTTGGTTATAAGGACTGTGTTTGGAACTCAGCCAGAGTTTGGTTATGACATCTTCAGTTTCTTCATGGCTGTAGAATAAGACTGTTTTTGGAAGATCAGACCAATGTTCTGCAGGATTTCAGACAAACTCCATAGTGGTTTTTCTTGTATTTCGTATAAAGACTTATTTACAAAGAATACAATTGGTCTGTATGGGATGATCTCCCATGTCGATCTAATCTCTAAGCTGTCACACTTTTACATAGCAAGACTAAGATGCACACACACGAACAAACATATGACCTCCTTCCCAAGGACTTCCCACGGCTACGTGACTTTTGCCTCCAGCTCTGAGCAAAAGGAGAACGCTGAGTTTATGCAAACTGATGCTAATGTATGATGACGCACTGTCTTAAAGCACTACACAGGTACTTATTGATGACGTCTGCGTCTGGTTTGACCAAACGGAGATTTCACAATAGCCTTCCTTTCATGATCAGTACAGATATACAAATTGGGAATTATCTTAGATTTACTAAGAAACGTAGTTTCTTTAAATGTGGCATAAATGAAATATGACATTTGCTCGGCCACGTAAAACACAATAGGAACGAAATCATCAAAATAGGCATTCACTAGCTAAGCATAAATTCTCAGAAAGCAAAAGAAAATATACGCTTCCAAATATCATTATACTCAAAATGTGAATGAGACATGTAGTAATTACTGAAATATGTTGCATATTTGTGAACACAAGTCTTACTAAAATGTAGCAAAGTGAGAAAAAAAAGGTAAGTTATATAACTCAAACATTGATTATACTGACAATGCTAATGATTAACATATAAATTATATATAGATAATGCAATCCGGATAAATCAAATAAAACAATGCAATTCAGAAATGATAATGCAATCCTGAAATGATAATGCAATTCTGAAATGATAATGCAATTCAGAAATGATAATGCAATTCGTATACGAAGTAAAAACATTTGTGCACAGAATATATGAATACACTTGCAATGATAGAGATTGAAATCAATGCTTAAAAAATGTATCCAAAGGTAATAACCATATGGTAGGTTTATATAAACAAACAGTTATCCTGATAGATTAATCAGTATGGACAACCAAAATGCAAAATGTTGAATGAACAACATGCTACTACACGCAATCGATACATACATATGTAGTATAGGTTATTAAAGAAATAAATGTAGATAAATGATAACACCAGAAATGTTCAGCTCTTCCTCACATATATTACCAACGAAAACAGAACCTTTTCAGTCTTTCTCTGTGTACTCGAGCTTTAATGAAAAAATGGCCAGTAATTTCATTACTGAACTCGGAACATATAACTGCGCCAGTCCAACGTTGACCTTTGAGAAACAGCAGATTTCGCAATGGTCTCCTTCATCTCTCGTGCTTTTTTCCAAAACATTACGCTGACGATTACGCCTACGGCTCCCAGCAACATACCAACGGCAATTAATGTGTAGAGGAGAAGAAAATCATGGTGATCAGAAGAATGGCTCGCAGGAGACAGCAAGTCTAATGATGCAATAGCGTTTTCGACGGGCCTGCTGTAGGGAATTGTTAGACCTTGCAGCCTAGTGTTTCCCCACGACGTGTTGATGAAGAAGTTGCGCCCACGGGTGATGGATGTGCTAGCTCGGATGAAGAGTGACGACGTTGTTGCAGTGCAGCCATCATTAACGATGAACATGTGTCCTGTTGTCCTAGTACCATCTGGGCAAGTGACGATGTATGGTTCTGCAGAGAAGACGAATGACGTGCCATTCACGAGCCTGTGACGAAACTGATTGTCACGATACCGTACTAAACCAGCCAAACAATGTTCATGTGTATGGGGAGAGGTTCTGTTAAGTACCAAGTCCAATTCGCATGAATTCAATGACGTAATGTTTAAGAATTCAAACAAATCGATCCTGCACACTACATTATTCATAACATCATGGCAATCATTTAACAGTGCTTGGTCTCGGACTACCGTAAAAGCTTCCTTATTGGCGGAAACCAATACTAGAGCTGACAGATTATTAATAATAGGTGTCGAGACGTTAGATACATACGTGGGAAAAGGCGAAATTTTATACGCTTTCCACGCGTCTGATGGGTTGAAAGGAATGTCGATTACGATCTTATCAAGGTCAACTTTAACTGTGATCAAGCTGTAATAAAATTCAACTTTATGGAAGTCTACTACTGGAACATAGCGCATTTTATCGTGAGCATTATTGATAATCTGAGTAAGATCTTTAATCGGTAACAAATGAGGAGACAACACGCCTTTAGCAGCAAGTGTTATAGCTTCCACGTAATCTTTTGATTTTTCGATAAAGCTTGAAACTCTCGAGTATACATGATTAATTTTAGCGTGATAATACATCAAAGTTGCTAACAAAACTTGAGTGTCATGAATCTGATTGAAACGTCGTGACTGTTCATTTACTTTACTGATTACGCTGTTCAAAGCTTGAATTTGTTTGTTTAGTTCTCCTGCTAATACCTCTTGTTGATGTTCCAGATTTTCGATTTTAACCCCGTGATCGCGAAGTTTTAAACGATTTGAAATTCCTAACCCAAGACCTGCTACGGAACCAACCAAATTTAATGCCGCTAGAACAAGTGGGTTACGCCTTTCTGTAACGTCATGAGGTATTGACCACATTAGCAAATCACGAGCCAAGATTTCAGCTTCGCTTGTTTTATTCCTTAATTCCCAGAAAAGCATATTAATTGTGTCACTGACTTGATTCGGCGACGTTGGATCACTGCTAGCTAAGAATGATTTATGCAAGTCTGCCAGAGATTGATAAAAAAGAGTCAATTCTGATTTCAAAGTTATTACTTCATTTTCGTTAGTAAAAATGGCGTTCATATTGACTTCTAAAACTATATTACTGCCAGTTAGAAAGAAATTATTCATTTCCTCTACTATAGAACCATGATGTAAAGTTATTTCAGAACTCTTCCCAGCTACGATAAACATTGAGAGGAATAGTGCATGGTATAATTTGACAAGCTTCATGTTGGAGCCTGTAAAAGAAAATAACTTGTAAATAATGAAACAAAAACATCGCATCATCCAAATGATGTAAAAATTCACACAATAATTAACTTTTTCATAACAAACCATTGTCTTAAGCTCTCACATGAGAGATAGATACTGTTCGAACATCCGCTGAATCGGACTGATTCCGAATTTTAAGTCGGTTACCTATTAAAACTTCTATAACTATGAAAGGACCTTCAAACTTAGGCAACAATTTCCAATTTAGCCCTTTTCTAACATAGACTTGTACATATACTATATCTCCTTCTTGGTAAGGCTTTGTGACCTTAGCTTTTTTATCATGTGCATTCTTCATTAACACTTGAGCCTGTAAGAGGTTTTGATAAAGTGTTTGATATCTACTTCGGCTAACATCTATTATATCCTTCAACGGATCTGATAAACTAGATGTCGGGGATAATATGTGAAAAGGTGACCTAGCAGGTATCCCATATACAGCTTCATGGGGAGACATACGGATTGAAGTATGATAATTGTTATTTAGGGTACTGGACACCGTGGGTATTGCAATATCCCAGTTTGGGTCCATGCCGCCTATGTTTACACGCAGTATGTCTAGCACCTTTCTATTAACCCGTTCTACCAATCCATTAGATTCAGGATGGTATATCATCGTATTGACTTTCTTTATTTGCAGAATTTCGCACAATGAGTTAAGGAAGTGATTATTGAATTCTCCACCTGAGTCAGAGATTATTATATTTGGAATTCCATGTCTGCATATATAGCACTCGTAAAACTTCCTAGCGCACTCAATGGCTGTTTTACTTTTTAGTGGTATTAATTCAGTATACCGTGTAAGGGCGTCAATGATAACCAAGAGGTTTTTATTCCCCCGGTCTGTCTCGTAAAAACCTGTCAATAAATCAAGGTGTACCCTTTCAAAAGGTTTGCTAGGCACGGGATAAGTTCCGAGACCTACAGGATTCTTAGTATGGCCCTTGTGACGGAAACATATATCACAGTTTTTAATATATGTCCTAATATCTTTTAACATAGTAGACCAGTAAAATAATGACTTGGCCTTTTGAGAGGTTATTTCGAACCCAGGATGACCATGCAAAGGATGGTTGTGAAGCCATTTCAGAACGATTGGGATTAATGTGATAGGTACAACCACTTGGTCGTTAGTTAACTGTGTTGAACTCCTGGTTCTCCTAGCCACGGATCGGCATAGAATGTTATCCTTAATCAAGAAATATTGATTCGTATATTTCACATATTCCTTATCATCTGGATTCCTATTTAATGCATCTATTATTACTCTTAATTTCTGATCTTTCATTTGTTCTTGTCGTACTGAATCTAGATTCCATTCTATATCTGTAATATTCTCTGTTGCTTGGGCTAACGATTGACCATTTTCGATAGCAATTTTCATAGCTTGCGAAGGAATTGGAATTTCTTCTAGATCAGCGAAAGGTATTGAGTGTGTTGGTACTGGGTTACGAGATAGCGCATCTGCGATTACGTTTGCTTTACCGGGTAAGTATCCAATTTTAGCTCCAAAGTCCTGGATAATCATGTGCCACCGAGTTCTTTTAGGACTATGATTGAAACCTTTAAAAAAGTCAGTAAGGGGCTTGTGATCAGTTAGAACTTTGACACTATACCCATAGATTATATATTTAAAATGTACCAACGAATTAGCAATGGCGAGGCATTCCTTATCTATTACTGCATATTTCTTCTCTGACATTTTTAATTTGCGAGAATAAAAAGCAATGGGGAAAAACTTATTGTCATGCCACTGGAGTAACACACCTCCTACTCCTTGATCTGATGCGTCGGTTGCAATAATAAACTCTTTAGAAAAATCGGGAAACTTTAAAATAGGAGCAGAACTGATTTTTTCTTTCAAGGTATCAAAAGCAATTTGATGTTGGGATTCCCATTTGAAAGTTACGTCCTTCCTTATGAGATCAGTTAAAGGAGCTGCTATTACTGAATAATCTCGGATAAACCGACGATAATAACCCGAAACCCCGAGAAATTGCTGTATGGCTTTAACATTAGTAGGAACGGGAAATTTACTAATAGCAGAGATTTTATCATGGACTACTTTAAGACCTTGCCGAGATACCATGAAACCCAAATAGACTAATTCGTCTTTAAAAAACTCACATTTAGAAATTTTTACTTTTAGATGATGTTCTCTCAACCTTTGAAGGACTATTTCTAGTTTACTTAAATGCTCCTCCAAGGTGTTGGAAAATATAACTAAATCATCCATATAAGCATGGAGAATATTCCCTAGTAAATCTCCGAACACTATATTGATCATTCTAGTGAACGTAATAGGAGCACAACGTAGCCCAAATGGCATACGTAGGAATTCATAGTGACCTCTAGCTGTACTAAAAGCAGTGTACTGGGTACTATCCTTAGCTAAGGGTATCTGGTGAAAGCCTTTAAGTAAGTCCAAGGAAGTAAAAAATTTATTCTGTCCTAATAGAGACAAAATATCATCTGTGCAAGGTACTGGGAAACGATCAGGGATAGTTTGGTCGTTAAGCTTGCGAAAGTCAACACAAATCCTCCAGGTTTTGTCCTTTTTTGGTACTACTATCAAGGGAAAATTATAAGGGCTGTTAGATTTCTTAATAACCCCCTCTTTTAACATCTTATCTACCTCAACATTGATTTCATTCAGAAATTTGGCCGGTAGACGATATGAAGGCACGTAAATGACCTGGTCTTTATCCTTTAAACGAATTTGATGTTCGATGACTTCCGTTTTGCCTAAAGCTCCAGTACTAGTAGAAAAAACATCACTATATTTGGATAAAAGATCAAAAAATTTCTTGCTTATATCCCTGTCTAAAATGTCTGCTTCGATCTTGCCTTTAATTACCTTTAAAAGAGATTCGTCTGTTGCTGATTCAGTGGAGTTAATTTCAGCAACTGTAAGGATTCGATGTTTATATGCTTCGATATTGACAATATGTTGATTTTCATGTACTGTTAAAGCAGCATTTAAGTGATTAAAAACTTCAATGTTAACCCGATGATCAGAATTTACTGTGTATAATGCTTGCGTGACTGAAAGCCCATTGATCTTTAACGTATCAGGAAGAATTAAAACCTCTGAGCCTGGCAATTTTCTTTTAACCTTGACCGTGAGATACGATGGTGTGTTTGGCTCGATGGTCTGTGCGAACGCAGCAAGGACGGGTGCTTGAGAGTTATGTTGGGTTGCTGTAACAATATCATCGCTTATGAGACAAGTGACTGGCTCTTCGATATACGTTATCTTCTTACTCTCTGTCTCCTTCTGATCCAAAACAGATTTCAATGTGTGTGAAGACCGATAGAATTTCCCTTTTATAAACACTCCGTGTTTTGCGGGTGTTAAAATTACGTTATGTAATGACATTGATGGATATCCCATAATAACTACTGGGTACATATTAATATTGCCAACTATGATAAAGGTATCCGTAAAAGTACGTTGCCCCAACCTGTATTGTATCTGAGATGTACCAATTACATCTAATTCATTATTGCCTATTCCTGACAAACGAACATCAGAGCGTTCGATGGGAAATCTTGAAAATAAAAGGTGATGGGTACGTAAATCCATTATATTGCGTGGACTACCTGAATCAAAAAACAAGGTGAAATGCTTGTGTTCTAAGCTAACTGCATGCAAAGTGGGTCTAACTTCTTCTGAGCCAATAATAGCGTGTATTTTGCAAAAATCTACGGGACCGTGCTCTGCATGTTTGGGAGGCACTACCTCGATTTCTGGAAAATTCTTGTCTTCACACATATCTTGGAGAACATTAAACTTATTATCTGATTCAAAAAGTGATGATAACCCAATATCACTCTCCTCCCCCTTTAAGCTGGCTATGTGGTGTTTGTCTGCCCGCCGGCATTCGGAATATTCACTGACGCCTGGTTGTTTGGAACTGTTGAGCCTGAAGTTGGCTTTCCCGAGGAACGATTTGAATGTACTTGTTTCTGACCTGCATTACTGTTCTGCTTGTAATGTTTGTTCTTTCCCCCATGGTACTGTTGCTTTTTAGCGTCATTACCAGTGTTTTGAATGTTTGTGTTACTGTTTAAATTCTTCTTTCTTGCATTGCAATGACTATACTTATGATGCGTACTGTTATGGATTGAACAATAGCGGGACCTACACTCATTTATCACATGACCAGGTTTTTTGCAATTGTAACAAATGACTGCTGATGGATTATTAGTGACTAAGTTAACCTGTTGCGGTGATGTAGACGCATGATTTTTGTTTTCTTGCTTTGTAAAATCCTGAATCAGAGAAGGATCGAGATCTGTACACTTGGACAAGTGTTTCCGAACTTGCCTATAGATATCTAATTCTGAGCTATCTGATTGTAATTTTTCGTCAAAACACTTAACCAAAGGTTCAGGTAACATCGCTGTTACAAGTGTTAGATAGAACAACCTGCAGACAGATTTGGAACTGATATGCAGATCACCATTGACCCAACTTGAGCCATCAATCTGTCCATTATACTCTTCGAGCCTATCTCCTATCAGAGCTGCCCTATCTGCTATACTTAGATTAGTCATAGATGTGAGTCTTATGATGTTGCGTAAAGCAAGAACTTCATCCAATGCATCCTCACTCCCATAAATGGAACGCAGATTGGCTTTGAAACCATCCCACGTGTTTGTTTCTTTAAAAGATATTCCCCGCAAGTATGCACCTGCATCTCCCTTAGCAAAATCTATGAAACTCTTTGCCTCTTGCAATTGTAAAGCCGGATCGGTAATGGATTTTGCCGTGAGGTGTACGTCTATAGACGAAATCCAAGATTCGACACCCTGCGTCAAAAATCCATTGACACGACCTGCGAATGGTACAATTGGCGATCTAGCATTAACTACCGTAAGTACAGGATTCTGTGGGGAAGTGGTGGGGTTGCTCCCACTTGGGGTTGGAGGAGTAATTTTCCTACTAAGTTTCCTATCCGCACGCCTACTCTCTAAGTGATCTTGAAACCTATATGAATAAACACGGCCGCTACGTAACCTCATAAATTTAAACCAGGAACGCAAGTAAATAACAACCGATATTCATATAACCGCTAAAAAATAACATCACTTATGAAAAATGCATCATAAAATACAATAATGAAAGGTAATAAATGCACTTTCCTGAAAAAGAACAGAGTTAACAATGTGTCAGGCGTAAAGAATAAAAGGACACAAAAGTATGAAAAAAAAAAAAAAAAAAAATGAGGTATCAGGAACCGCTACGTCTGCAAGGCAAAGGTATTAATCTACGGCACTGCTCACCTTATATCAGCAACCTGCCACTCGAGACCCGAACACTGTAAATGAATATACCAACTGTTATAAATAATGGCTGTACTTAGCTTTTTATTGGATTCTGGTAAGTAGGTCGACGAGGTTCCTCTGCTGTCCAACTTCCGTCTGGCTAGATACACGTCATCGAAGGGATGTTATTGTAGATGTTGAACTTCGTATGTTGATGAATGTTGATTGCAGAAACCCTCAAGGAACGACGTGGAGTGTTGATGTGCAATGTTGCGTAGATTTGTGTAGATTTCTCTCTCTCTCTCTGCCATGCGTTGGGGTAGATGTGTTGTGAAGGTCAGATGTTTTCCTCGCTTTTTCGTTGTTGATTGTTTTCTTTCCGTCTGCTTGTAACCATGTTTATGAAGATGACAATTGTCTATGGTTTTTTGGGCATCTCGCCGTATCGGAGCTTCCGTTTACCAATGTAGACGCCATGTAGAGGTGCTGCCAGAAAGCTCTGTTGTGACCGCTGTTGGTTGCGCTGCCACCACTGTTGTATGAAGGTATTTCATCAGAAATTCCTCCAGGTGTTTGGTTATAGGGACTGTGTTTGGAACTCAGTCAGAGTTTGGTTATGACATCTTCAGTTTCTCCATGGCTGTAGAATAAGACTGTTTTTGGAAGATCAGACCAATGTTCTGCAGGATTTCAGACAAACTCCATAGTGGTTTTTCTTGTATTTCGTATAAAGACTTATTTACAAAGAATACAATTGGTCTGCATGGGATGATCTCCCATGTCGATCTAATATCTAAGCTGTCACACTTTTACATAGCAAGACTAAGATGCACACACACGAACAAACATATGACCTCGTTCCCAAGGACTTCCCACGGCTACGTGACTTTTGCCTCCAGCTCTGAGCAAAAGGAGAACGCTGAGTTTATGCAAACTGATGCTAATGTATGATGACGCACTGTCTTAAAGCACTACACAGGTACTTATTGATGACGTCTGCGTCTGGTTTGACCAAACGGAGATTTCACAATAGCCTTCCTTTCATGATCAGTACAGATATACAAATTGGGAATTATCTTAGATTTACTAAGAAACGTAGTTTCTTTAAATGTGGCATAAATGAAATATGACATATATATATATATATATATATATATATATATATATATATATATATATATATATATATATATATATATATATATATATATGTGTGTGTGTGTGTGTGTGTGTGTATATATATATAAATATATATATATATATATATATATATATATATATATATATATATATATATATATATACATACATACATACATACATATACTGTATATATATATATATATATATATATATATATATATATATATATATATATATATATATATATATATATATATATATGGGGGTTATACACACACACGCACCCACCTATATATATTTATATATTTCTTTTATTTAGTGATATTATCGCTTTGAAAAATCTAAATAAGAAGAATGATGATGGACTCGACTTACATTAAATTAGTTATCATGAGACATAATATTGTTCGATTTCAGCGAATGTCCACCAACAAATATGATTTGACTTCATTCATTATGAAATATTCAGCTACAAAGCGAAGCACTGGGGGCGGATGGGGGGGGGGGGGGACACTTCCAGCCATTTAGCGCTCAAGATAGTGAAAGGAGGGAGGGAGTTGGAGTGGTTGGACAGCGAAATAGGCAAATAGATCCAGAAACTAAAGGAGATGAAATAAAGGGATCGAAATGTGGAAATGGGAGAAAACCTCACAGTTGCAGCCAAGTAATAGTTAGAGAGGTTGAACAGCGAGACTGAAGGAAGCAAGGTTGAATGGAGGTAAAGTAAAAGGCTATGGGCCGAAAGGGAAGCTGCAGACACTTTTTAGTAATGCCTACAGTGCACCACATGAATTGCACTGACGGCAATACCTCCTATAGGGGTCATGGGCCAATGCGATTAAAACTCTGCCAGTTATTTGACCTCGAAATTGATCACCACACCCCAGATGTATATATCATCATTTTCGTTTTTAATTATTATTATTATTATTATTATTATTATTATTATTATTATTATTATTATTATTATTATTATTATTATTATTATTCAGTAGATGAAGAACCCTATTCATGTGGAAGAAGAAGCAGCGCCCCAAAGGGGCAACACAGCACTTGAAGAAGAAGAAGAAGCACTATGGAATAATTGTTAGGAGAAAGAGGGTTCAGGAAAGCAAGATGGAAGACAGAGAATATGAAAGGAGGTACAGTAAAAGGAATGAAAGGGGTTGCAACTAGGGGCCTCGGCAGAGACGCTGCAAAGAACCTTTAGCAATGCCTACAGTGCACCCCGTGAGGTGCACTGACGGCACTACCTTCCTACGGGGAACTTGGGGTATATATATGTATATATATATATATATATATATATATATATATATATATATATATATATATATATATATATATATATATGAGAGGGAGCGATTGGTTGATTTATGGTTACTAAAACTGGCGTCGCAGCATCGACTTCCTTGTCACCGAGAGAGAGAGAGAGAGAGAGAGACCTCCGAATGAGTCCTGGAGCTACTTCGGCATTTAGTTTTTCCAGATTCCTTTTCAGGAATGTGGGCATCGTGCCCAGTGCTCCTATGATTATGGGTACAGTTTCCACGGGCATGCTCCATATCCTTCTTATTTCGGTTTTCAGGTCTTGATCCTTTAATCAGTTTTCTCTCCTTCTTTCACATCTACTCTGGTGTCGCATGGCATTGCCACATCAATGAGTGATATTATTATTATTATTATTATTATTATTATTATTATTATTATTATTATTATTATTATTATTATTATTATTATTATTATTATTATTATTTGCCTTTCATGTTGTCTTATCACTTCTCTTTTGAATAATTGTGTTATGCTGAAAGGCCCTTATTCTATAAACTAATGAAAAAAATTTTAAGTAAATTTCTTTTTCATTCCATCAGAAGCAGAGGACTGTCACTGGTCAACGGTTCACCAAAAGACATTGTAAGGATGGCTTGAATTGCTTTTGTTGGGTCAGCACCGAATTAGAAGGATGCTTCTAACGTTATGGAGAATTCTGGAGATTACAGTGGTCTTATGCCAGCACGGACCAGTGCTCCTTGAGCGGCTCCTATGTGAAGTTTAAACCCGCAGACGAGAAGACGTGGGAGATCTGAGACAATAAATGCTCGACGGAAGAGAATGACAAGTCTTATACGAGAACATTGATGAAACTCTACGGTAAAAGAGACCCACATTTCAGTTAATGGGGCAAGTGGCAGTGAGACTGGTGGTTGGACACTTTCGGTCGTTCATTCAAACAAAACCCGAAAGAAAAGTTGATAAAGAAAGAAATGAAGTTGAAAGGAAAGTGGATGGAAATGGAAAGACAACTCAGTTACTAAACCTAAGGAGATGATGAAGGTAACAGATGACTGAATAAGGGAAAAGAATAAAGCAGAGTTTAAGGGAAGAGCGAGATCAGTGATAAGACAGAAAAATAACGAATACGATAACTGGAAAGTTTCATGGAAGAAAGTAGATATTTCGAAGCAATATGAAACTGAAATAATAAAAACAAAGATAATAAAAAGTAAATATGGCAATAAGAATGATAAATAAGAACTTCATGAACAGCAGAAGTCTGGGTCCACCCTTAGTGTGGGGTAAGAAGAACAAAGAAGGTCAGCAGAACATGAAGAAGATAAGGGTTCAGGAAAAGTCTGTCTGAGGTCAGGTGGCCGGAAGGTCGTGCGTGACGTCACATGCTGTCAGGGGTCATCAGAGTCTGTGATAGGTCAGTTGGTCTGGGCTGATTTTCCTCCAGGCAGGAAGCTCCCTCTTGGCTTCTTGCTTGGGGTATTTCCTGAGGGAGGCAATGCTCCATAGGGCTTTACCTACTGGGATGCCTTCTTTGGTCCAGTTATTGAAGGCTGTTCAGCTCTTAGAAGAGCTAATAATAATAATAATAATAATAATAATAATAATAATAATAATAATAATAATAATAATAATAATAATAATAATAATGAAACCATCCCTGAACTCAAGCAGGAGACAAACTTCCTGTCAATGATGCTACGAACACCGACTAGACACAGTCCCTGAGACACGATGACCTCCAGCAATTCGACTGAGCAAAGACCGCCAGCTGACTGAAGCCTTCTCCAGGAGATACTAGGGCATGAGGCCCTAAATTTGTGAGCAAAGGGCACCATCTGACCGAAGCCTTCTCCAGGAGATACAGGACATGAAGCCCCGAGTTCAGAGCCAGCCCCGAGAAATGGTCCAGGGTGTGGCTACTCACCATCGGGAAGCACGTGACGTCACTCGCCACCTGACGGCCTGCTGAGAGCGTCTGTGGAATCCCCTAATGGACATTTCAATCCGGTTTCTGTTTACTGTTCGGAGTCCAGAGGTTCACATCAGTCATCGTGCTCATTTTGACACCTTTGCATCACTTCTGAGCTGCCTTTTTATAAGTGCCCGTGATAATAAAAGGGCGTCTAAACATGTACCACCCAGGCAGCATTAAAGAACAGAGAAAATGTATTAAAATGCAAGGAGAACAGTACTAGGGTAGTAATGCATTGCACCTTCGCTGGAACTTCTGAAATGATCTCACCATCAATGGAATAAAGCTGGAACAGTCACCCGTATTCTTTGTGCCTGTTTATACTCTGTGCAAATGAAATGTAGAGACGAACTTGAACCTGGCTGTGTGTCTGTCCTTGAGAACGACAGACTTAGATGAAGGACAGACACTTGCAAGACCAATCCCCCAGAGACTGAGGTCATAAGACATTGAAAAGACTCATTTTGAAGTAAACGTCGCAAAGGAAGCGACTGTATTTAATGAGACAAGTCTGAGGGAGGGTCGTTAACCAAATTATTATTATTATTATTATTATTATTATTATTATTATTATTATTATTATTATTATTATTATTATTATTATTATTATTATTATTATTATAAATAACGGATGCACCCACACAACTTGATTTATAGTAAAAGTTTCTCTATCTTTCAAAAATTCCTTCTCTATAGTGGAAAGGTCAGGTAATAATATTCTCACACTCATTTCATCAGAGGAAGGGAATAGACACATTCAGGAACGCTTTAACTTTAATAAGATAAACAGAGAAAATTATATAAAAGCTCAGGAAAAGTCAAATATGGCCGCTAATGTTTTGCTGCAGTTCATCACCCGACGGCCTCAACAAATTCTGAGATGTACCGAATTATAATAAGGCTGCTGTTTGTGCAGATGAAAAAGCTGGGCCTTATGCATAGACGGGAAACAACTTCCGGTCCTTGACATCCTCGTCTCGCAATTTTGGGGCATTTGGAGACGGACGCGTCAAAGAAGGGATCTCACTTGGGCCTCTGCCTTCACGGTCGGAGTGAATGAGTGAGTGACTGAGTTCCCTGAAGGATTGAAGCCCAGTGCCATGACTGCTTTTGTTGAAAGGGCTCCTTCTTTCTTTCACACTGCTCCTCATGGCACTCCACAAATGAAAAACCCGACAGGGTCACCCAGGTGTTCTTCATTAAAGACGGTCATTCTAACTCTCAAATAGATGAGGAAATTCAAAGATCGCCGAGGAATGGTCCACTCCTCTAACTGGTCCGATGTTAAAATCTTTGCATTTAAGATTAGAAGAAATAAAAGTGGGTTTAGCCTTTTGATGAAGAACAGCCCGACCCTACCTGCACACGACGCCCTTCAGAAAGCTATGGCGGACGATTAGTTCCTACGACATGCCCCAAAATGCCCCTGAGGCTGGTGTATTGTGACGACCCCCACGATGCGTCTCTCTGAGAGGATTATCAGCCTCGTTCAAGAAGGTGCCATCAGATGGCGCTACACACACACATATATATATGTGTGTATATATATATATATATATATATATATATATATATATATATATATATATATATATATATACACACACACATTCAGGCGGAAGTACACAACAACAGTCAAAAAAAACAGTTGCATATTTAGTGAAAGAAACGTTTCGTGTTACTTAAACACCTCATCAGTCTGTAAAATTGAAAAATACACATTAATTCTCTAATTTAAAATAAAAGCTAAATTAAAAACGGCAGTTACATTCTTTAAAATTACAACATACATAAAAAGTAAAAAGAAAGGAGATTTTTTTTTTCTAAGTACCTGATCAATAGAAGGGGAAAGACGAAGTGAGACCACAAGCTCACGCATGCCCAGAGTATACTTAGGCCAAGTGCCTGGTGTATTTTTCTGATTGTGCCTCCTTTCGTGCATTTTTGTGGCTCTTCAAGCCAGTTATTAAACCTTTATTAATTTATTTATAATCATATTATGAATTATATCAGAGGCCTGTTGTTGTTTTTAGTGTAATTGTACATATTCATTATAGCTTTGTAAGACTAGGTAGGAATCTTAAGGTTTTCCGTGTTTTACTTCTACCACTTCTTTCTTTCTTTCTGTTTAGCATAATAGGTAGTGTTTATTTGTTGGCCGGCATATTACGCTATTAGTTATTTTGACTGGTTCTGCTTATTCTATGTTAGGGTCAGTTTCTTAGATTTAGGTGTTCTTGAGGACGGGTTATTCCTTGGTATGTTTTTCTGATATGTTCACCGTCCTGTTTGTTTGTACAGTGCAAGCAGTTCCTCTTCTTCTTGTCACTTAATATTCGATTGGTGTTGTAATAATAAATATTGTTAACTTTTTCCTCTTGTGTTTGTTCCGCCCTGACCAGTGTACTTGAGGTATTAAAACATTACTGCTCAGATTTCAGCAGGCTATATATGTGTGTGTGTGTGTGTGTGTGTGTGTATACTGTATATATGTCATGAAACTAAGACAATACCAGTAGTGTCTTTGCAACTGTATAATAGTGATATTGTAATCAAACCATGATTGTATTTCACAGTAATAGAATGTTTAATATTTTTTGAAATAATCATGCTATGATTGTATATCCAGTCAACAATGGTAATAATCGTCTTTATGCACGAAGAAGCATGCAAGCAAAAATTTAATCGAAAATGACTGACATAACAACATCTGCATAATCCTGCACATTTTCAGCACTGTAGTTGAGGAAGTCTGAATTTATTTATGTTCATCCTTTTCGATACATGTAAGGGAAATATTTTACATATTAACAATACGATCTGTTATTCTTGGAGGACGTTTTGTATGTAAACAAAGCCATGCCATCTTTATGATTATTTTCGTATCATTTCCCTCTGAAATCTAAAAAGAAACGATGCAACTGTTTCCCGTAGATATTTGGCCTGAGACTTTGACCTCCAAGAACAGGAAGTGCAGGGAGGGAGGGTTGTCGGAACTGCCAGTCTATATCATGCTTTGAAAGTTCGTGAACTAAAGATAATTTATTATTTCCAGTAAACCCCAGTTAAGTCAGAAACCTGATTATGTTATAAATATACCTTAATCACATTATTTAACGCTCAGAACTACAATATTCTCGTCCAAAATACGATATGTTGAATTTCATTTTGTTGGGATGCCTGCATTGTCGGAGCTGCCAATCTATATTTAGCTTTTAAAGCAGAAGAATTAAAGGTAGTTTGGTATTTCACACAGTCTGTACTAAGTTCAGAAACCAGAATTTAAATCAATCACTTTCGATTCGATTATTTTATGCTCAGAACTGCAATATTCTTGTCCAAAATACGATGTTGCATTTCACTTCGTTGGTCTGCCTGCATCTTCATATCGTCTATGACGGGCGGCGGTATTTTCGCTCTGGGGGAGGACTGTAGGCAAGTTGGTTTTTTGCCGTTTTCCCTTGCGTCGAATTTTGGGTCATTTTTCCTTTGCATGAAATATAATTTTCAATTGAAGTTAATTTAGATATCCCTATAGACTTATCATTTTAGATTATGAGAAAAAGATTAGAATAAGAATAATCTAAGTGGTTTCCTCACCCATCTGAGAAAATGCAGCTGTCCACTTGCGCTGATTTTCTTCGGTGGCCAATAGGTGGCGTTCACGACTTGCTTATAGTCAAAATTGCTGTACATTTTTTGGTGGAGAAAGGACCGCATGGGGACCACGTGGCCGCCTTAGAGGATACGGAGGATTGAAGACGAAACTGAAATCCGATTTTATTCATTATTTTGTTTCAGTTTTCTAAGACGATGAATAGAAAAGTCTCAATTATCATTCCTTTAGACAGAATACTGAAAATGAGCAATAAATGTGATGTCATATAGCATCTGAACACATGACAACTTACTGTAATCATGTCATGACAATTACAGTTTAGTTCTATGCATATGAAACTAAGTCAAGACTATTGGACAAACCCTGTATTCAGACCCGAATCATTAAATTGCAAAAGAAAGTCATGAACAGGTCATGCAATCATTTCATTCCAGAATGACTTTCGCAGAAGGCTATTATAAAGGACAGCAAATATCCACACTCATTGCATTATCCCAGACGGAGGTGCAGAGTGCAATATGCCAATAACAGGGCAATACGGCAAAGTTGCAAGCAAGGCAGAATTCGTCAAAGCAGCGAGGTTCTATGTACAGTATATTATAGGCTCAGGAACCGCACAGGGAGCAAATTAGTCTTTCATTCTAACACAATAAAATATGTTTATTGGACTTCCAATATGAATGAATGCGGAAAAGTTACAATATTTTGCCATTTATTTGCAACACGACAATGTTGAAAGCAAGGAAGAATTCGTCATCATGGCTGGGATTATAGTTCCGGGATTCTTATCTGGGAGCACACCAGCTTTGCTTTGAAATTGGATAAAATGCGGCCCACTGGGCCTTAAATGGCTTGCATGCATGCATAAATAGCTTTTATCAAAATAGTTTTGCCAGACTGTAATGTTGCAAGCCTAAATTCGTGAAAATAACAGGTCTACAGCCTTGTGTTTTTTTACAGGAACAAACAAATTTTACTTGGAATTGCATAAAATGAAGTCCATTGGATTTTGGGAGTTCAAAACCAACTTCTGAAGCTTCGAACTGAATAAAAGGCCGTCTACTGGGACCCTGATGACAAATATGCGTTCGAAATCACAGTACATTGCAATTTGCTTGCAATACGGGAAGGTTGCAAACAAACTCATAACACTAAAACTAGCAAGACAATGAGGGTGTTTTTGGGGAACGATCCAGCCTTTGCTTCAGACTAAAGACAGGCAAAGCGATGATCGGTCTGTTATGCCAAAAGTGCAGTCAAATTTGCAGTATATTCCAGCTTGCTTGCATTATTGCAATGTTGCAAGCCGGTATATTTTATCAAAACACCAAAGCTATAGCCTCCGGAGTTTTTGGGGGACCAGAACGACTTCTCTTTCAGAATTGATAAAATACAAAATACTGTCCTGCAAACATCCCTTATGCACAGGAAGTTGCAATATATTGCAACTTCCTTGCAATTAGAATGTTTCAATCAAGGCAAATTTCGGCAGCATAGCCAGGCTATAGCTTTGGGATTTTTTCTCTTGACATACTTTTCCTTCAAACTGGATAAAATGCAATATGTTGACATTCTGATCGAGAAAATGCACGAGAAATTCCAATAAGTTTCAATGCCCTTGCAACACAGAAATGTTGCAAGCCAGGCAACATTGGCAAGAGTGGATAATTAATATGCCAACGAAACTGCAATGTATCGCAGTTTCCTTGCAATGCGACAATGTTGCAATCTGACCAAGATTCATCAGAAACCAAAGCTACAGCCTAAGGATTTGTTCGTGAGCCTGATTGATTCTCCTTTCGAATTGGATAAAACGCAGCTTATTGGACCTCCAAAGACGAATATACATTGCAGTTGCAGAATATTGCTGATTCATACTATTACGCCTCCATGTCAATGCAATTATGCTTTAATCCTCCACATAATGTCAAATTAATGAGCGGTAATTCTCGGTAATTTTGGAGAAGAAAAATAAAGTTTGCCGTCAATAATATCAGTGAATTATTTCAGGAGGAAATTAATGTTGAGTTATAATTATTTTCAATTGGATATAAAATTTAGGCCAAAGGCCAAGCACTGGGACCAGTGAGGTCATTCAGCATTAAAACAGACATTGAGAGTAAAGGGGTTGAAAGGTGTAACAGGAGGAAAACCTCAAAGCAGTTGAAGCACTATGAATCGATTGTTAGGAAAGGGTGGATAGCAAGATGGAAGGGAGAGAATATGAAAGGAGGTGCAGTAAAAGGAATGAAAGGGGTTATAGTATCTAGGGGCCATGCTGAGAACTGTGATGTTCTTGTCCAAAATTCGGTGTTAAATCTTACCATGTTGGTGTGCCTGGATCTTCTTCTTCTTCATGTCGTCTATGATTCTCGTGCCATTTTTCTTTCTATGAATGATTTATTCCCAGTTGAAGCTGTATTTTGTCATCTCAACACAATTATCATCTTATATAATGAGGGGGAAAGCTTCTCATAAAAATAATTAGGTAGATTTCACGCCCATCTTGGAAGATGCAGTTGTCCACCCGCGCTGATTTCTTCAGAAGCCAGTAGGTGGCGATAACGACTTGCTTATAGTTAAAATTGCTGTACATTTTTTTTTGGTGGAGAAAGGACCGCATGGGGACCACGTGGCCGTCTTAGAATATAAGGAAACTTGAAGACGAAACTGAAATCCGATTTCATCCATTATTTTGATACAATTTCTAGATATAATGAAAGGAAGATTCCCACTGGTCGCTTCTTAAAATTAGAGGAATGAAAATGAACTCAAAATGAAACGAAATATTTAGCCTTTGAACACATTATTAACTCCCTATAATCACATGACCTACACAGTTTAGTTTCCTATATATAAAACTGATTCAAGACTATAAGCAATTGCTATATTTGTACCCATTTGATTAACGTACAAAATAAGGTTGTGAAAAAGACCTGCAATCATTAAATCATTTCACTTCACTCAGGGTGTTAACATAAGGAACAATTTATATGCGTCAAAATAGCAAGGTCAAATGATACTATGTCAATGGGGTATTTACTGTATATGTGAACTGAGGACCAGAGAGAGAGAGAGAGAGAGCGAGAGAGAGAGAGAGAGAGAGAGAGAGAGAGAGAGAGAGAGAGAGAGAGAGAGAGAGAGAGAAGTAGCCATTCGTGAAACACTCATTACATTTTCTACCTATCTCTCTATCGATCTCTGACT
The DNA here is from genome assembly GCA_039081455.1 of Macrobrachium rosenbergii. Lineage (NCBI taxonomy): Eukaryota > Metazoa > Arthropoda > Malacostraca > Decapoda > Palaemonidae > Macrobrachium > Macrobrachium rosenbergii. Next base: position 39,271 of record JANJGK010002902.1, on the reverse strand, counting down.
TTTTATTGAACAGCAAGAAACATTATTTGTGTCGGTGAATCCATATGTTAAATGAAATCATGGAAAAATAATGACGAACACATGTGAATAATAATAATAATAATAATTGCAACAAGGCAAAGAGCCAGAATTTCTTCTAACAAATATCAGAAAAAATGTAAGAAATTTTGAGAGAGAGAGAGAGAGAGAGAGAGAGAGAGAGAGAGAGAGAGAGAGAGAGAGAGAGAGAGAGAGAGAGAGAGAGAGAGAGAGAGAGAGAGAGAGGCCACCCCCTTCCTGTGGGTGACTGTTCAGAAGAGACACAGATCCACCGACCACACTTTGTAGTGAAGTGACCACGACTGGGATGCCTCCCAAATCACCAAATCAAGCATGGACACAGAAAGTGAGTCGTCTCTGTTGAAAGTGATCTATAAACAGTTAACACCTGATATAGACACCTTCAATAGGAGAGACCTCTCCCCATATATTAAGTAATACTACATAACGGTATTATTATTATTATTATTATTATTCAGAAGATAAAGAAGAACCCTATTCATATGGAACAAGAAGCCCACTAAAGGGGCCATTGACTTGAAGCTGACGCTTCCAAAGAATGTTGAGGAGTTCATTTGAAAGAAGAAATATTTCACATTTATCAATATTTTATAATTATTCCTTCCTCTTGGTAGTAACCACGTGCTTTGTTTTTTAAATGTATTCAACTTGGGGCAATAATGATTTAGGAAAATGTCATTAAAACTGCTGTTTGTTTTCGTTCTACAACAAATGAAAATTTGATCATATTTGACCACAGAGGCGATGCTGGAATGATCTAAAAGTTTCAAAAATTTTCCAGCTCCTCGAAGGACAAGAGAGAGAAATCATTGGCGCATGCGCCCAACGCTGCTATGGCTCAGAAAAATGCAAATTTTAGTCTCCGGAAACAAAATCTGATCAACAAAAAGGCGAAGATTTATACAGATGAATTCAGTGAACAATTTTATGCTCATGAAAATGTGGACTACAAGGCGGAGGAGCAGTTTGGAGTCGACGTTGCAGCATTAGGCGAATTATAAAGCGGGAATGTTTTTAATACTGTCACGTTTGGAACTAAGTTCTGCACTCGAGATAAGCACGGAAAGGTATCAGGATGAGAGGAAGACCCTGGAATAGAGACTTTCGAGGACTTTCACGAGAAGAAAGCAGAGAGAGACAGAGAGAGGGAGCGAGAGACAGACAGAGAGAGAGAGAGAGGAGATTCGTAATGCCAGAATTACCATTTGGATCAACAGATCTGTGAAGTCTCGAAGGAATCAAGAGGGCTTTTCGCCGTCTTGGAATTCTTCCTTCAGTCAGTCTCCAGTTCCTAGAGGCACGAGAGAAACGCCATGTATATCAGGAAAGGAAAGCAAAGGAGTGGTTGCAGCGATGCTGAAGTGGCCTAAAACCTTCGGAGTCTCCCTTGAACGTGCTTCAAAATCGCTCGGTCTCAGCTCCTGGAAGGGCGAGAGAGAAGAAGAGCCATTCGCGGATGCCCGCAGCGCTAGAGCTCAGTGGAACTCCAACTTCAGAGTCTCCAGAAGCAAGCTCCGAAATCCTTCGAGTCTCCTTGAAGCCTTCGGAGCTTTGGAGTCATATTCGAAAAGTAGGGATAAGGAGGGTCTGAACCACAAGGCAGAGGGGCCCGAAGGCGCCCTAAGGATGCCTTCCCTTGAAGGCACCCTTGACTGGGGAAGTTCCTCCTCAGAGGCTGCTTCCCTGGAGGTAGGCAGGTTTCCTGCCAGGCTGGGGAAGCGGGCCTGAGGAGGGCCTGAACCACAAGGCTGAGGGGCCCCAAGGTGCCCTAAGGAAGCCTTCCCTTGAAGGCAGCCTTGAGTGGGGAAGATCCTCCTCAGAGGCTGCTTCCCTGGAGGTAGGCAGGTTTCCTGCCAGGCTGGGGAAGCGGGCCTAGGGAGGGCCTGAACCACAAGGCTGAGTGGCCCAAAGGCGACCTAGGGAAGCCTTCCCTTGAAGGCAGCCTTGAGTGGGGAAGATCCTCCTCAGAGGCTGCTTCCCTGGAGGTAGGCAGGTTTCCTGCCAGGCTGGGGAAGCGGGCCTGGGGAGGGCCTGAACCACAAGGGTGAGTGGCCCCAAGGTGCCCTAAGGAAGCCTTTCCTTGAAGGCAGCCTTGACTGGGGAAGATCCTCCTCAGAGACTGCTTCCCTGGAGGTAGGCAGGTTTCCTGCCAGGCTGGGGAAGCGGGCCTGGGGAGGGCCTGAACCACAAGGGTGAGTGGCCCCAAGGTGCCCTAGGGAAGCCTTCCCTTGAAGGCAGCCTTGAGTGGGGAAGATCCTCCTCAGAGGCTGCTTCCCTGGAGGTAGGCAGGTTTCCTGCCAGGCTTGGGAAGCGGGCCTGGGGAGGGCCTGAACCACAAGGGTGAGTGGCCCCAAGGCGCCCTAGGGAAGCCTTCCCTTGAAGGCAGCCTTGAATGGGGAAGGTCCTACTCAGAGGCTGCTTCCCTGGAGGTAGGCAGGTTTCCTGCTATGCTGGGGAAGCGGTCCTGGGGAGGGCCTGAACCACAAGGGTGAGTGGCCCCAAGGCGCCCTAGGGAAGCCTTCCCTTGAAGGCAGCCTTGAGTGGGGAAGATCCTCCTCAGAGGCTGCTTCCCTGGAGGTAGGCAGGTTTCCTGCCAGGCTTGGGAAGCGGGCCTGGAGGAGGGCCTGAACCACAGGGGTGAGTGGCCCCAAGGCGCCCTAGGGAAGCCTTCCCTTGAAGGCAGCCTTGAGTGGGGAAGATCCTCCTCAGATGCTGCTTCCCTGGAGGTAGGCAGGTTTCCTGCCAGGCTGGGGAAGCGGGCCTGGGGAGGGCCGGAACCACAGGGGTGAATGGCCCCAAGGCTCCCTAGGGAAGCCTTCCCTTGAAGGCAGACTTGACTGGGGAAGATCCTCCTCAGAGGCTGCTTCCCTGGAGGTAGGCAGGTTTCCTGCCAGGCTGGGGAAGCGGGCCTGGGGAGGGCCTGAACCACAGGGGTGAATGGCCCCAAGGCGCCCTAGGGAAGCCTTCCCTTGAAGGCAGCCTTGAGTGGGGAAGATCCTTCTCAGAGGCTGCTTCCCTGGAGGTAGGCGGGTTTCCTGCCAGGCTGGGGAAACAGGCCTGTGGGAGGGCCTGAACCACAGGGGTGAATGGCCCCAAGGCGCCCTAGGGAAGCCTTCCCTTGAAGGCAGCCTTGAGTGGGGAAGATCCTCCTCAGAGGCTGCTTCCCTGGAGGTAGGCGGGTTTCCTGCCAGGTTGGGGAAGCGGGCCTGGGGAGGGCCTGAACCACAGGGGTGAATGGCCCCAAGGCGACCTAGGGAAGCCTTCCCTTGAAGGCAGCCTTGAGTGGGGAAGATCCTCCTCAGAGGCTGCTTCCCTGGAGGTAGGCAGGTTTCCTGCCAGGCTGGGGAAGCGGGCCTGGGGAGGGCCGGAACCACAGGGGTGAATGGCCCCAAGGCGCCCTAGGGAAGCCTTCCCTTGAAGGCAGCCTTGAGTGGGGAAGATCCTCCTCAGAGGCTGCTTCCCTGGAGGTAGGCGGGTTTCCTGCCAGGTTGGGGAAGCGGGCCTGGGGAGGGCCTGAACCACAGGGGTGAATGGCCCCAAGGCGACCTAGGGAAGCCTTCCCTTGAAGGCAGCCTTGAGTGGGGAAGATCCTCCTCAGAGGCTGCTTCCCTGGAGGTAGGCAGGTTTCCTGCCAGGCTGGGGAAGCGGGCCTGGGGAGGGCCGGAACCACAGGGGTGAATGGCCCCAAGGCGCCCTAGGGAAGCCTTCCCTTGAAGGCAGACTTGACTGGGGAAGATCCTCCTCAGAGGCTGCTTCCCTGGAGGTAGGCAGGTTTCCTGCCAGGCTGGGGAAGCGGGCCTGGGGAGGGCCTGAACCACAGGGGTGAATGGCCCCAAGGCGCCCTAGGGAAGCCTTCCCTTGAAGGCAGCCTTGAGTGGGGAAGATCCTCCTCAGAGGCTGCTTCCCTGGAGGTAGGCGGGTTTCCTGCCAGGTTGGGGAAGCGGGCCTGGGGAGGGCCGGAACCACAGGGGTGAATGGCCCCAAGGTGCCCTAGGGAAGCCTTCCCTTGAAGGCAGCCTTGAGTGGGGAAGATCCTCCTCAGAGGCTGCTTCCCTGGAGGTAGGCAGGTTTCCTGCCAGGCTGGGGAAGCGGGCCTGTGGGAGGGCCTGAACCACAGGGGTGAATGGCCCCAAGGCGCCCTAGGGAAGCCTTCCCTTGAAGGCAGCCTTGAGTGGGGAAGATCCTCTTCAGAGGCTGCTTCCCTGGAGGTAGGCAGGTTTCCTGCCAGGCTGGGGAAGCGGGCCTGGGGAGGGCCTGAACCACAGGGGTGAATGGCCCCAAGGCGCCCTAGGGAAGCCTTCCCTTGAAGGCAGCCTTGAGTGGGGAAGATCCTCCTCAGAGGCTGCTTCCCTGGAGGTAGGCAGGTTTCCTGCCAGGCTGGGGAAGCGGGCCAGGGGAAGGGCCTGAACCACAGGGGTGAATGGCCCCAAGGCGCCCTAGGGAAGCCTTCCCTTGAAGGCAGCCTTGAGTGGGGAAGATCCTCCTCAGAGGCTGCTTCCCTGGAGGTAGGCAGGTTTCCTGCCAGGCTTGGGAAGCGGGCCTGTGGGAGTGCCTGAACCACAGGGGTGAATGGCCCCAAGGCGACCTAGGGAAGCCTTCCCTTTAAGGCAGCCTTGAGTGGGGAAGATCCTCCTCAGAGGCTGCTTCCCTGGAGGTAGGCAGGTTTCCTGCCAGGCTTGGGAAGCGGGCCTGTGGGAGTGCCTGAACCACAGGGGTGAATGGCCCCAAGGCGACCTAGGGAAGCCTTCCCTTGAAGGCAGCCTTGAGTGGGGAAGATCCTCCTCAGAGGCTGCTTCCCTGGAGGCAGGCAGGTTTCCTGCCAGGCTTGGGAAGCGGGCCTGTGGGAGTGCCTGAACCACAGGGGTGAATGGCCCCAAGGCGACCTAGGGAAGCCTTCCCTTTAAGGCAGCCTTGAGTGGGGAAGATCCTCCTCAGAGGCTGCTTCCCTGGAGGTAGGCAGGTTTCCTGCCAGGCTTGGGAAGCGGGCCTGGGGAGGGCCTGAACCACCAGGATGGGGCAACCCAAGGCACCATGTGGGAACCACCCCTTTAGGGTGGCTTTCTCAGGGGAAGGACCTCCTCAGATTCTCTGATGACGTCATCAGGTGAGGAGAAAAGGAAAGTGAGGAAAAATATGCTTTTTCTTCTCACGTGATAATTATGACGTCATTACAAACGCTTTTAATAATAATAATAATAATAAAAATAATAATAATAATAATAATAATAATAATAATAATAATAATAATAATAATAATAAGGCAACTGAGGGAGAGATAAAGTGTGAGTGAGTGTCAGCCTAACAAGTGTCAGTCTTGCATTCGTCAGTCTAACGAGTGTCTGTGAGCACTAGTTTTGCATGTGTCAGTCTAATGAGTCAGTTTAACAGGAGTCAGTCTAATGAGAGTCCGTCTAGCAAGTGCCAGTCTAATGAGAGCCAGTCTAACAAGTCAATCTAATGAGAGTCGGTCTGACAAGCATCAGTCTAATGAGAATCAGTCTAACAAGTGCCAGTCTAACGAGAGTAGTCTAATGAGAGTCAGTCTAACCAGTGTCAGCCTGATGAGCATCAGTCTAATGAGAGTCCATCTAACAAGTGTCAGTTTCATGAGAACCCGCCTAACAAGTGTCAGTCTAATGAGAGTCAGTCTAACAAGTGTCAGTCTAATGAGCATCAGTCTAATGAGCATCAGTCTAATGAGAGTCAGTTCAACAAGTGTCAGTCTAATGAGAGTCAGCCTGATGAGCATCAGTCTAAATAAAGGCAGTCTAACAAGTGTCATTCTAACGAGAGTCAATCTAACAAGTGTCATTTAGTCTAACAAGTGTCAGTCTAATGAGAATCAGTCTAACTAGCATAAGTGAGTGTCAGTCTTGCGAGCATCAGTCTACCAAGCGTTATTCAAACGAGCGTCAGTCCAACGAGCGTCATCTTTGCGAACGTCAGTCCAACGAGCGCCAGTCTTGCATGAGTCAATCCAACGAGTGTCAGTGAGCATCAGTCTTGCGAGAGTCAGTCCAACGAGCGTCAGTGAGAGTCAGTCCAGCGAGCGTCAGTGATCGTCAGTCTTGCGAGCGTCAGTCCAACGAGCGTTAGTGAGCGTCAGACCAACGAGCGTCAGTCTTGTGGGCGTCATTCTTGCGAGCGTCAGTCCAACGAGCGTCAGGGAGCGTCAATCTTGCGAGCGTCAGTTCAACAAGCGTCAGTGAGCGTCAGTCTTGCGAGCGCCAGCGAACGCTAGTGAGCGTCAGAGAGAGAGAGAGAGAAAGAGAGGTCATGGCGGGCAGGTAAGTTATTACAGGCCTCTGTGATTCTTCTTCTTCTTCTTCTTCTTCTTCTTCTTCTTTTATCGGTTGATTTCCTCAGGAGGGACAAAACTCTCTCTCTCTCTCTCTCTCTCTCTCTCTCTCTCTCTCTCTCTCTCTCTCTCTCTCTCTCTCTCTCTCTCTCTCTGAGCAGCTTAGACGCAGCTTTGCTGTTTGTATTTTCATTCATAAAGTGAGGCTGAATGGTTCTGAATGGAAAATTCACATGACTCTCTATAGGCAGTCTTTTGTTTTTAATTCTCCTACTTTTGGAGCATGGATGCGGTTATATTTACATATATGCGTCTTCATAATATTCCTGCAGCATTATCTAGTAAACTTAAAAGTCTTCCTTGAAGGACTCTCTTTGCATTCAGCTGCATTGAACTGTTGGCCAGAAATGATATATAATATTCAAGTCGAAGCCACACACGCATACATACATACATACATACTTACCTACATACGTACATTCACGCAGACAGCCTCTCTCCATCTCTAGAGTCTCACAAAAAGCAGTGAAGGCGAGGCGGTCGCTTTGTGGAGGTGATATATATAATAGTCATCATGATTTTCTCTCAGTTAAATTGAATGAAGGGAAATGAAGAAAACTCCTGCGAATGTATTTGAAATGGAGAGTCGGCGAGTGTTCCTTGTAGCGGGGTTTCATTCCGTTTGATGACACAGCTTCCCAAACTGAGTGACATCAAATCTCTCTCTCTCTCTCTCTCGAAGAGAGAAAGGCTTCGGAAGGGTCTTGTCAACTTTCTCATACTGAATTGTTTATATATATATATATATATATATATATATATATATATATATATATATATATATATATATATATATATATATATGTGTGTGTGTGTGTGTGTGTGTGTGTGTGTGTGTGTATCATGCCTAAGATATAACTTTATAAGAGGAATTTCTCTCTCTCTCTCTCTCTCTCTCTCTCTCTCTCTCTCTCTCTCCTCACCACCTTCACCCAGCCGCCATCTTGTCCGCCCGATTCCCTCCTCCTCTCCCTCCTCCTGGGGAGGTCTCCCTCCTGCCGCTGCCCTTCCTCCTACTCCTGTGCAGTGGTTCTCTCTCCTCCCCCAAGGGCGTCACATCCTCACTGACCCTCCCCCTTCCGCCCTCGGAGGGACTGAGTCTCCGCCTCCGCCCTCTCTGCCAATGAGTCTTCCTGACGAAGCTCTGCTTCCAGATGGCGGAGGGAGGGGGGACGGGGGAGAAGGGTTGCCCCCCCCCCTTCACTCACTCTTGTTGTAAGCCTTTCCTCTGGAGCGGCAGGTTAACTCTTTCTCTCTCTCAGAACACCGTCCCTTCCTTCACTCCCTGCAGGCTGTCTGTGAGGACACTGGAGCCACCTCCGTCAGGATTCCGCACCTGCAGGAGAAGAAGAAGAAGGAGAAACCTCAGATATATATATATATATATATATATATATATATATATATATATATATATATATATATATATATATATATATATGATGAGCACTCATAAAGCAAAGTTGCAGAAGAAGAAGTTCCTCAAAGAGAGAGAGAGAGAGAGAGAGAGAGAGAGAGAGAGAGAGAGAGAGAGCGAAAGAGCGAGAGTGTGTGGTGCCAGATTCCTGGATGCCCCAAAGCAGCCCGAGAGCCTTGACTAATAATAATTATGAATTGGGTAACTCAGAAAGCCCCATCCAGAACTCCCACCTCGCAAGCAACGCCAGAGAAGAGAACCGACAAAGCAACTCTTCGAAAATGTCCAGAGTCCCAGAACTGACCTCTGCAGAGACACGTGTCGCCTCCTCGACTGGGAATGGAATCGTCTCAGAGGAGCCAGAGCGGGAATGCAATCCAAGCACAAGAGGAAACTGGAATCACTCAACTCATCAATCACCCTTCCAGCATGGGAAGAGAGAGAGAGAGAGAGAGAGAGAGAGAGAGAGAGAGAGAGAGAGAGAGAGAGAGAGAGAGAGAGAGAGAGAGGAACCCAGTTCCTACATCCTTGCATCCCGCAGAATGAACAATGAGTGGAATGTAATTCCACTGAAAATCATGTTTTGAGCTTGGCTAAAGGCATTAAAAAATTTAAGGGCACACATCACACAAACCAATGTCAATGATTTTCCCAAGAGACTCAATGCAACAGCGACTCTCAGATCTCCCAGAGATGACGACAATCTGCATACCACTAAAACCGACAAAGCGAGTAAGTGTTATTGTCACTCTTGATCGAGAAATGCATTTAGCTGCGATGACTGATTGGTTAAGCGATGCCAGTAAATATGAACCTCTGTTATCTAACCCACCAGAGAGAATGAACAGTGAATTTCACAGACAAATGAAAGTCATCTTTGGCAAAGACCAGGAAATGATTGGCAGGTGTCGTTCACACAACGCAACTCTTCCCTGTTTGTGCGGTAGTGTCTCTGGAAGGAGACTCATCAACCCCTTTGTCTATACTGCATGTCCTGTGAGACCTCTCTGTCGTCTGTGCAGTTCGTCTGGATTCCTTCCTTCCTTCCTCGTCTCACTGCGACAGACGTTAGTTGGCACAATCTCCAAGTCGCACGTCATTCATTCATTCATTAGGTCGATTTTCTTCATCGACAGCAAAAATGGAAGCTTACGAATGTTGAAACTATGGTCAGTCTCGATGTCGTCACCAGCTTGTTCGCTTGGCACTTGTGGATGGTGTTCCAGATTTGATGAAATGTGAACTAGAAAATATGTTTTTACTTTACCTGTTAGTGTCATTTTACAGTGAGTGTGTGTGTGTGTGTGTGTGTGTGTACATATACTAAAAAAATCCAAAGTCCCAGAATTTACATGAAAGAGACAGAACCCTTCAGACAGAATATCTTTGCGTACGACAAGAAGACCTAAATGCAAGTCATTCATCCCAAATATTCGATTTGTGTCCTTGAAGGAATCCCACCCCACCACAGAGGGAGGGGTGTATGTGTTGAGTCCCCGGAGTCCAAAGCTGGGAGATCCCCTGATAAGGCTGACCTTATGGCCAGCACCGCCCTCAGCAAAGGAACTTCTCATCAGGCGCAACGGGAGGTGGATTTGAGTCTCTAGTTTAGGAGAAAATAAGAATTATAACAAATGTCTGAGACCCTTACTCCCCCCGCATCACAATGCTGTCGTCCATCCAACAGATGGCGTCAGCTCCTCTACTCTTGAGCAAAAATCCATCGAATTCCCTCTCCAAAGAAAGGACTAGGTAGTGGCCACGTGGTCGCCCTATCGATGCGGTCATCTAACGATAAAACTGAAATATAATTTTTATCTTTGCGTGTTTGAATACAGTTTTGTGAGATAGTGAAAATCAAGGTTATCTGAACTGTATCTGTCCTGTCAACAATAAATGATTGGAGACATGACTGACATGATACACCTGAATTTGATTGTTAAATTTATCATCCATCTTATGATATGCAACGATGATGATTCTGTTGACAAGTGGTTACTCCTATCATTGGTGTGGTTGTATAATCTAGAATGAAATGCAATTGCTCCGTCTTTTGCAGTTGTTCAGGCATTGCATGCACGTGCTTCTTACATATTTTGCAAAAGCAATGAAAATGAAACTGATTCTGAATTTCAAGTAGGTATAAGGGAAAGACAGCTGCTATTTCTGTCATCTTAGGCAAATATTGGCACAAGCCCTGTTCAGCGTCAAATCTGAATATTGTCCGAAATTCCGTTCCAAACACCTGATTTCCCACAAAATGGCGATTTTGTCAGCTGTTCTTTTCCTGTCGTCAAGATAACATTGGAAGTGAGCTCCAGTTGATTGAACGGAGAAAATACCTAGAACTGCGTTGATGAAATGGAGAGAGAGAGAGAGAGAGAGAGAGAGAGAGAGAGAGAGAGAGAGAGAGAGAGAGATTTGACATTTATATTCAAGGTCACAGAGTCTTATTAATACACTGCCGACTGAACCAAACCGGTCAGAGACGCTTATTCAAATCAATATTCCCGAATATGAACTTTCATGACTGAGGTTCTGTACGTCGGGAGGTTTGAGGTGTCCACAACCTCCAGAGGATTCAACCTCAACTTCAGTCTTCGATTCCCCCTGACGAATTCCCACAGAAATATTTGCGGCTGAGAATTAAGTGACCGAATTAGCATTATTCACCTTGTAGGAAGTCCAGCAGAGGCTATTTCTGCCATACTAACTTATTATTATTATTATTATTATTATTATTATTATTATTATTATTATTATTATTATTATTATTATTATTATTATTATTATGCACCAGCTCCTCTCTCTCGTACCTTCGATCATTGCAAGGACTGGGTGAAAGTGTGTTCCTTGTCTACTGGAAGGAATGATTCATTTTTATTATTTATATGAGCGTCAGCAGAGCTGTGCATTTCAGTCCTGTGTTTTGTTGTGTTCCATAGACAGTTGTCTGATCAGCAAGGATTTCATTTAAAGGGAGGTATTCTGGGGGCTGTGTGGTGTATGTGTGTGTGTGTTTATAAATAGGTACCGAAACCTAAAACCCTGAAATTGTTATGACATTCCCACTTCATCTTGTGCTTAACCGTTTGCATAAACACATTTAGAAGTGTGATGAACTGACCTTAATCGAGGAACACTGGATATTAAGATTTTCCCCTTATTGTCGTTTCCAGATGATCAAACCAAGAATAATTATTTTAACATATCCTCCAGTAATATATATATATGTATATGTATATATATATATATTTCAGAAAATATGGCTGCTACAATTTTAAAGGACACATATATGCATTTCATAGCTTCAATGCTTTAAGATGTGATGAAAGAATTTATGGAGTCAGATGGAAGTAGGTCGAGAGACTCGAGGTAAAATCTTTGTGTTCAACAAATAGTTTGATTCCTCAGCAATATTGCCAGTCAGGTGATCTTCCGAAGTGTTATGTATATTCGTGAGTACGTGCGTTAATTTGATCTAGATTACGCCAAAATCTGCCCTAAAAGTGAGTTTGATCGTTCATTAACGTGATAGAACTGCAGTTGTCTAGACGTAGCTTTGGAGAGGATCCAGGCTTTGAATCGGCAGATAAGGTAGAGTTTGAAATCTCTGTTTTTATGGGAGGAAATTGAACTTGTGATTTTTTACCATGATTTTCTAATCATTATGAACTTTTGAACTGGTGTGGGAGATTTAATATGAATATTCATACCTCTTTTATATTATTGTTTTGTCATGTTACGTTTGCCATATCTTGGCTATGCATTTTACACTTTCCATTATTGTGTTTTGCATTTCATATATTTTTGGGAGTTTTCTATCATGTTTAATTCTTCCGACAGATGTCTGTGGACAGATGTCGGTGGACAGTGTGGACTGTTTCGAATAACATGTGGTAGACTGTTTTTTGACATGACTAATTATTGATTTGGGGAGTATGCGTGAGTTTGGATATTTTCAGGCTATTAGCCATAGTGAGACTTCTTTAATCAGAAGTGTTTTGCAGTTCAGAGTTTAGTTATCTAACTCGATATTTCATTTATTATGCATTTTAATCTTTGCTTTGTTTTATTCATTTCTTGTTGGGTTATTTGAATAATAAACTTATTTTTGTAGAAACTATTGCGTTTCTTTAAATGGTCCATTTAATTGATTTGGTGAGAATGAGCGAGATTCGGGTGGGTGAACTTCGGAAAACGATGAGAGAGAGAGAGAGAGGCGATACACAGAGAGAGAGAGAGAGAGGTGATACACGGTGAGAGAGAGAGAGAGAGAGAGAGAGAGAGAGAAAGAGGAGAAAAATAGATGTAAGGGTTATCGTGAGCGAACGTTCATACGCCTCCGTTTCATGAATAAAGATCGTTGGAGCACGTTACGTACACTTTCAAAAAAGTGTTAATTCTGTCCTCGTTACTGAATGAAATGGCGGCAGCGGGTGTCTTTTGATTTTAAATGGTTGGCAGCGGTGTCAGAATGAAATGTTGGCAGCGGTGTCTGAATGAAATGGCGGCAGCGGGTGTCTTTTGATTTTAAATGGTGGCAGCATGATTTTAGTGTCTTTAATGATGGCGAAAGAGGGAGATTACTAATAGACTAATTGATAATGTTGATACCCAAGGCGACGGGGCCGTGAGCGTCATGAGTGGTTAACCCTCAGTCTTAAGATAGCGAGTTACATAGTGGGTCGGATTACGTGGGTAATACGGGGAACCTTTCTTCTTTTTTCCGTTTCTATTCGAGTACTGGGAGTGGGGAGTTGTGAAATAGATCTGGATGATCTCTAGAGCAATTTTGGGGTTAACAAAATACCCAAATAAGTGTGAATAGTGGCGATTGTGAGTTAATTACGCAGAGTGATGATTCAACTAGAATCGCGCTGGGTGTCCTTTTTTGCTTAGCCGTCGAGTAGGTGACGTCACAGGCTGCACACAGCTCTGTTGAGAGATAGGTACTTCGTTTTCTGTTTCAAAATTGGTAAGTACCCCATTCTCGTAAGTTGCGCAGAACGCCGTTTTCTATTCTTCTTTTAGAGGGGGTAACTTGTGCCTTTCTCTAGTGTTCTTTTTGGTTTCTCTTTTTATGTTGTTACGCTCAGGGCGTGTGATTACTCACAAAATGCCGGACGATGTAGCAAGCACATCCCAATCAATTGTGGTACATAAAGTAACGAACATTAGTGCGGGAGTTAATAATTTTAAATGGCTGGTTGACGGAAAGCCAACCCAAAATATAGAAACTTTCATTGAGTCAGTGAACAATTATCTGAATTCCAAGAAAATTACGAATGGCGCTGAAGCTTTAACAGAGGCTAAATCATTTCTGGATTTAGATAAAGGAGATATTGGGAAACGAGCACGCAGTTTCGGGTTCAGAAGGTGTAAAACTTGGAATGAACTGCAGAAATTTCTACGAGCTACTTATGGCGGAGTTCAACGTGAATGCGCAGTTCGGAATTTGCGAGAGTTTCTCAAAATAAAGAAGGGCAATGATTCACTAGTCACATACAGTGCGAATTTATTTGATGCAGTAGTTGAGTTAAAGAAATCTATAACAGGTTCTCCATGGGTAACTGGAAATAATATCTCCTTAGATAATTTTGAAAGATTGTTACACTTTGCTTGCCTTTTAACGTCGGTCCCAGATGTAATTGTAGATAGTTTTGATAAGAGAATTGATCAGGATACAGACGAATCCTTTTTGTTTGCACAGATTAACAAAAATCTAGCAAAATGACCGACATTGGACAGTAGTTTTGTACAGGGAGGTGCAAAGATGTCAGCTGCGGTTTCCAAACCACAGAATAATGATAGTCGCTCGCATTCGGGAAATGATGCAACAGCGAAGACATGTGCACGAGTAGAATCGAAGAAAATTCCAGAGAGATCAGTCACAACGATACGTTGTTTCAATTGTGATAAAATAGGCCATAGTAAATCAAATTGCAGAGTGAGATATTGTTCAGTTTGCAAATCTTCAGATCATGGATGGAGATTTTGCCCAGCCACAAAGAATAGAGATTATTCAGGGAAGTCCCGGGGAGGTTTTTCTAGATATGACAGGAGAATTCCACATGATGCAAGTTCCAGATACACAAAGGAACAGCAGAATTTTCACAAGATAAGTTCGAAAACAGACACAGGATAATGACTAATCAGGTCGTAGAGTCACTAGAACCTAGGCCGATTGTACGTGGATTCTCTAATGGCAATGAAATTTCTATTTTCATTGATTCTGGTAGCTCAGTTAACTTAGTAAATGCTGACCTTTTTCACTCGAGGTTTCCAGAGTGCAAATTAGTCCCTTCTAGTGAGACAGTGTGTGATGTACAAGCGAGGAAACTGAATATTTTAGGTTCGTCATTTCTTACGCTTTGTATCGGCGGAAAGACAATAGTAGAATCATTTTTGATCATAGAAGGATTAGCCTTAGGTGAAATGGTTTTGCTAGGACACCCTTCTTGTATGCGACATAACATCAACATTCTTACGGGAGTTCAGGGGATTACAATAGGTGAGTCAGGTCGTTTTGTTCCATATATACACAGGAAAAAAACTTGTGAGAAACTTAAGACACAGTCTGAGACATGTGTAACACAGTCATTAGAGAGTGAAGATATTCCGCAGAGATCTTTCAAAGGATTTTTGTTGGAAGATGTTGAATTGCAACCGCGAGTTCCTACATTAGTTAAAGTGTCGCTGAAAGAGAAAAAGTTTCCTTCTCAAGTGTGCGTTGTTGAGGGAACCGAGAAATTCAAAGACGTTGTGAGTACGGTGTCAGTGAATGAAATTTCAGTCGCAGGCGTGACTTCAGTAGAATTAGTTAGCTATCAAGACTCAGTGAAAAAATATCACAAGGGTACTTATGTAATTGATTTTGAAGAGTTTAATGAAGAGCATAAATTAGTGAGTTTTTGTGGAGACGGGAATATGTTTCCTAACGAGGAGCAACAGTTCCGAAGTCAGGTTCTACATGAACACTTGGCTAAAGTTGATTATCCTGAATATTCAGATAAAGTAGAGAAAGTGTTGAAAGAATATCTAGATATCATTGCTTTGAAGGGAGATAAATTAGGAGTTACAGATGTTTTAGAACATTCAATCCGCCTAGAAAAGGGTACAAATCCCATATATATTCCAGCATATCGAATTCCTTTTAAGATCAGGGAAGAAGTAGAAAAAGAAGTTCAGAAGTGGGAGTCGGAAGGCATTATCAGACCGTCCAATTCTCCGTTTAATTTTCCTTTGCTTGCAGTTCCTAAGAAAGACGGTAGTATCAGAGTTTGTGTAGATTTTCGTAAATTGAATGAAAAAACATGCCCAGATAGATATCCGGTAGCTTGTTTGCCTGATTTGTTTGTTGAGATCGGTGGCAAGAATATATATTCATCTATAGATCTTATGCAAGGGTTTTTACAAGTTCCCCTTAGCGAGAGTAGCCGTAAATATACAGCATTTTCGGTACCAAAGGGACATTACGAGTTTAATAGGATGCCTTTTGGATTACAAGGGTCCCCAATAACATTTACTAGACTGGTTAACACAGTACTTCATGGCTTGTTAGGAAAGTCGGTGTTTGTGTACATGGATGATATTCTCATATGCACAGATACAATTGAAGAACATCTAAAGGTGTTAAAAGAAGTCCTTAAGCGATTACGGTTCGCTGGGTTAAAGGTCAAATTGGCCAAATGTGAGTTTCTGAAGAGAAAAATTGTCTATTTAGGACATGTTATCTCTAAAGAGGGAGTTAGAGTGAATGATGAGAAAGTTAAAGCCATTGTGAATTTTCCAGTTCCCAAAACCAGGAAACAGATTCATTCGTTCCTAGGTATGTCGGGTTTCTTTCGCCGTTTTGTGCGGAATTTTTCTACAATAGCGTCTCCTTTGACAGATTTGTTACGAGAAGACGTTAAGTTTGTTTGGGGTGATAGTCAACAATTAGCTTTTGAGAAGCTTAAGAACGCTCTGGTGAACCCACCAGTTTTGAAGTTTCCAGATTTTAGTCAACCGTTCACCTTAGTGACTGACGCGAGTCAGGAAGGTATAGGTGCGTGTTTGATGCAGAAATTTGAGGGGAAATTACACCCAATTGCTTTTTATAGCAGAAAGTTCAAAACACGTGGTAGTAACGAAAGGCTGATGTCAGTTGTGGACAAGGAGGCTTTCGCAGTCGTCTCTAGCCTTGTTCATTTTAAGATGTTGTTGTTGGGAAATAAAGTTGAGATTTTTACAGATCATCAACCGTTGTTAGAGCTTTTTAATAAGCCAAATTTGTCGCCCAAGAGAGCACGTTGGTTCCTAACATTGAGAGATTTTGATGCAAACCTCAAATACATTGAAGGTAAGCATAATGTAGTTGCAGATGCATTGAGCAGATATTTTCCGGTCGAGGATGAGGAAATACACACCGAATCCTGTGTGGGAGAAGAGAGTAAATATTTGGTGTCTAATGTCTCTGATATTAGTAGTTCTGAGAGATCGCATGTAGAGGACATACACGTTCCTACAGTGCATACTTCGGGGAGAAATAGTGAGTCGGCAGTCTCGGGAGAGATTGTTATTCGTGATAGTGAGAGTAACGCTGTGTGTTATATTACGGGTGAAAATGTCACTTGGGACATAGGCTTGCTGGAACAAAAGCAAGATGAAGATAAATTGTTGTCAGATGCTAAGGCATTTCTTAAGGGAGTTTCACCGAAGAAAGGGTATAAGTTGCCTTTTTCTGGTCTAGAGTTGGAGAATAATTTATTGGTGAGAAAAGTTAAGTATAACTTGCGAAGTACTCGAAGCATGGGTGAGATTACACAAATCATCGTGCCAGAGAGTCTAGTACCACAAGTCCTAGACATTGTACATTGTAAATTTGGTTCTCCTCATTTGGGTGTAGACAAGACGTATGAAAACGTCAGGTCAAAGTTCTTTTGGAAAAATATGTTTTCCGCAGTAGAAGCCTTTGTGAAGAAGTGCGCTATTTGCAATGCGAATAAGCCAGCGACGACAGTGTCGTGTCGTTTGGGTTCATATCCCATACCACATAGGCCGTTTCAGAGAGTGCATATGGATATTCTGGGTAACTTCTCAGAGTCCGCTTATGGTTATAGACATTTATTAGTAGTTGTTGATGAGTTGACTCGCTTTGTCGAGATTTTCCCACTGAAATACAAATCAGCTGAGGAAGTTGCTATAGCGTTCTTTAAGGGGATAATTTGTCGATATGGTGTTCCTGAATGTCTGATCACAGACAATGGTAGGGAGTTTATTAATAAGACTTTAGACGGTCTTGCTAATTTGTTGGGGATAAAGAAAGTATCTATAATCCCGTATAGACCTGAAGCAAATGGGTTGTGTGAGAGGGCGAATCGGAAAGTAATCGAAGCTTTGCGCATGACGGTGGGAGGTTCCGATACACATTGGGACAGATCTTTGGATGAAGTGCGATATAGTATCAATACTATGATGAATGACACAATTAAGATATCTCCAGCAGAAGCTTTGTATGGATACAAGTTGAAAGGACCTTTTGATTTGTTACCAGAGCGAGTTCAGGGTGATGTTACGGTCACTTCATTGATAAATACAGCGAGAGAAAGATTTGCACGTATCAGTAAAGAACTTGAACTTAGTTCGCGTGCAATGGTAGAGAAAAGTAACGCGAAATCGAGGGGAGTAGCTTTTTCGATGGGTGATAGAGTGTTTGTTAAAGTGAATGTTCGGAATGATCTGAATTATAAGTTAAGTCCGAAGTTCCACGGACCTTTTGAGATTGTAGAGATCAAAAGAGGGAATAGATTTGTAGTTAAAGATGTAAACACTGGAGTGACGAAATTGACCCATATTTCGAAGTTAAAGAAAGTTGGGATGTAATGGAACGTTTGTATATAGTTAGAGGGATAAATGGGTTAATGTTTGTATATATATGATATTTTTTTTATTTTTTTTTTGTCTCTTGTTTCATTTTGGATGTTGAAGTTCTTAATCATTTGTTTTCGAATGATTTTGGGAATTGAGACATGGGCTAGTTTCATACGAGATTTGACCCGTGTGTGAGTGTGTTAGTGTGTTATTGTGTTATGATGTGTTTCATCATCTGACGCAAGGTGTGTGTTGTTTAAGATTATTTTTTTTTGGGGAGATACTTAGTATATCGGACCGAACAAGTCTGATCTTTTTTTTCGGGTTGGGAGATCGTGTTTGAGTATTTGGATTTTTTTTTTTCCTCAGTTCCTTTTTTTTAAATGAAGGGAGCTGTGTTGTGAGTAGTTGTAGTTGTTGAGATCATGAGAGCGATTGCCATTACGTCAATTGCTGTTTTGTTGAGAATTAGTTAGGTGTTGCGAAATATTTGCTAACCAGAGTAGAACTTTCATGTCTTACGAGATATGATACCTTTTAGTGTTTGGATAGAATTTTTTTTTATGAGTGAGTTCCGTAGAGTTATTGTGCTTAATAGTGAGTTGACTGTGATTATTCTGAGATACAAACTTGGAATTAGTTCACATTGTGAGTGTTTACTTTTGCATTAGTAGTTTTGGTTTGGTTCAGTAACATGAAACCTTTTTGTTATTAGACCTTTTTCGAGTGTTTTTGGGAGACTCAGTAGTGACATGGGATAGATTAGAGACCATGTTCATTTTGGGAGATCAATATCAAGGTTCGGGAGTTGATTATAAGACGAGTTGTGCTTTGGTTAGAGAGAGGTGTGTGTGTGACAGTAGTATTTTCCAGTTGCGAGTTTTGTCTGTGGGTGGTTGTGAATTATCATTAGTTCATAGACAGACTCCGACAGAATGTGACTTTAGACAGTTCCTGCGAGATTACCACATTGAGTCCACCAGTACTCTTCATGCCGTGTTTTACAAGGAGTATGCAGTTACAATGATGTGCCAGAGCAACAAGTCGACGACATTCGTTCATCGAGGGTCCGAGCAGCTCGATTCATCCTGCAGAATCCTGTCTACGGAATTTCTCGTACTTAGCCGTGCTGTATTCAACAGTTCCGAGAAGATAATTATGCGTCATACGCATAACGAGCATTTGGTAGTGGAGGTACCTACAACCAAGGTGCCAATGACGGTTCCACCGTTGGAAGACATTGACGATTCCGTGATGTTCCAGTATCAGGAATATATTATGCCGACAATTTTAATTGTCTTAATAGCTGTTTTACTGATAATTCTTGTTGTGGGGGTAGTAAAGCTTATTCGTGTTTGTAAGATTACATGTAAAGGCTCTAAGAACTCAACCCCAGTGACTTTGGAAGTGCGTCATGAGAGCAGTCCTTAAAGCTGCAGTGCAGTAGACATTGCTAATTGAGCATAAGCTCTATTTTGTTATGTTTTATACATATGCTTTTGTTTTAGTTTGCCGTTGAGGAGAGCGAGACGCTCTTATGTGGTGGCCGAGCTCTATTTCAGAAAATATGGCTGCTACGAG